>CM051030.1:22665104-22787604 GCA_027627225.1 Congeria kusceri
TGATGATGGTTATGATGATGATTATGATAACGACGACTTTGATGATGGTGTTGATGATGCTGCTGATGATGATTATGATGATTATTGTGGTGGCGGTGGCGATGATGATGATGATGATTATGATGATTATTATAATGATGAGAAAGTGTCAAATATAGTTTCACCACTACAATACTGAATTTACTTTTTGTTTGGTTATAATATGAACGGTAATTATAATAAATATTTGTATGTTGATTGGGTCGATATTTTTTAAAATAACTGTTTCTAGCATCAACCCATTTTCAAGCGTTTGAAAATTAAACAATGCGATTTTTTTCTTTTTATTTAAAACATTTATGCACATATAGTTAATAAACTCCATACAATTTATTTGAGGACCAAGGTGCGGAAAGTTTGTTATCGGTCATATCAAACAATACTTGAATTCATGTGTATAAATTTATTTCTTAAGCAAATATACTAAGAAACAACAAAACGTCAAACAACCAAAACTTCACACAAATAGTAAAATGCTTTTCTGCAAATTTTAAATTATATTGTCATATATTTTTTATGTTTTTTACTATGTACTGTTCGCATATTTGTGCGTTTTATGAAGTAAATAAGGACAATAAGGACAATGTTCCCTACCAAACTTCACATACTAGTAGTAGTAGTAGTAGTAGTAGTAGTAGTAGTTGTTGTAGTAGTTGTAGTAGTAGTAGTAGTAGTAGTAATGATGATGATGATGATGATGCTGATGATGGCGACGACGATTATTATTATTATTATTATTATTATTATTATTATTATTTTGATGATTGTTATGATGATGATGATGATTTTCGACGGTATCCCGTATCCTATTTAACGGACGTTATCCGTTTTGATGGTTATTTGAATCAATTATGATATATTAATATCTCAAATTGTTGTAAAAAACGGTTTTTGCGTAATCACTTTACTTTTCTTTATGCGTTGTTAACAATACCCGATTTTTAAACAGACATTCAAACTATAAATCATTATATTTCTTCATTGTGTTATAAAGATAAAAACGTTTAATAATTAGCATATTCTTTACGCTTTCATAAATACTAATAAACAAGGATGACAAATTCCTACAGTAACACTACAATATACTACACTACAATATAGTTATTAAAACTCACGAAAAGCTGCTCTGTTCATCATTTTCGTGAACAATCGAATTTGTCACTCATGTCAAATGAATCAAATAGAAACAGAATAACGGTGTTTTACTAGTTTTCCGAATGTACAGTAAAGGGAGTCGCTATTACAATCCACATTCGGTTCTTATTTGTATAATCTATCTAAATTTCGCCGAGAAGTTTAGAATCGATATTTAATTTACATTTGTACATGTACATGTTTACACTTGTACAATTTCCGAGATGTTATTTGCATTTATTAGAATAATTATCTGATTTGTTTATAAATGTTATTACATTATTGTATGTATGTGATGCTAACACTTTCGTATTACAATGCTTGAAAACTGTGTATAATCGCTACGTCAATATTATTTATATGCTATAATATTGATGTGCGATAACATTATATAATGTTTAAGCAATGCATTTAGACATTAGACTTAACAGTGCATGCATAAGCTTATTTGTAGATATTTCAATAAATATATGTTATGAACAATATAATATAAAATATAACATAAATAATATTATTGAAACAAATAATAAAACAGTCATCAGGGGACATATGGGCGGGTCTCAATTCAATACGGGTAGCTACTGTTAGCCAACCAACACCCGAGCGGTCTGCTCTTATTCGTTTCAGACTTTTAATTAGTCAGGCTCGCTTGAGCCATTGACCAAAGGAAGAGTTGTGTTTAGGTGGAGGCCGGGCTTCCACCGAGCTGCGGACAATAGGACCAATCAAATGATCCCGGGGCGGGCCCTGGGTGATATACACGTGAAGGTTCTTAGCCAATTAACGAGGTGTGAATAAATCCACTCATCAGCGCCTGTGATTTATGTCAGTAGCTAATTAATTAGGTGATTAACAACTTTAATTGTGTATGAGAAGGTTGCTCCTACTCAACACGTATGGAGGCCACCACTTTATACTTTTTACTTGAATATTTTGATAAAATAAGACTATGAACAGGGCCAAATTTATAAAGAATATTAGATAATTTTTGCAATAAAATATTTGTTTATCTTCTGTAAAGTGGCATTTAAAATTCATCATTAATATCAATATCATGATTCTCATCATCATAATTATCATCGTTATTATCAGTTCCATTACTAATATGTCAGTAGATGACGCGATTGTTGCATGGGAGTAGTACTATCATCAGTTGTATCATCATGATCATTATCATGATCATCATCATGATCATCATCATGATCATGATCATCATGACCATCATCATCATCATGATCATCATCATCATCATCATCATCATCATTATCATTATCATCGCCATCATGAAGTTATGTATCAGTATATGTTTCATCATCGTCATCGTCATCGTCATCATCATCATCATCATCATCATTATCACCATAAGTAAGTTCTGTATCAGTATCTGTTTCATCATCATCATCAGCAGCAGCATCAGCAGCAGCAGCACTGTCATAATTTAGTGATTTACACGGTTTATTGAAAAGTCCGTGTAACGAACTAATAATAATTATAAGCATGATTATGCCTGTACATAATCACAACTAAGTAAATTGGATTTGGAGATTCTTGTGTACGGCCTATGGGCAGCCTTCCGGTATTGCTACGGCCAACCTGATATTCAGGCCGATTGTGAACAGCCAACTCGAGCACTGCGGTTTTATTATATAAATATCTTTATTGTCAAAAATAAGCAATTGCACAACACTATGGCTGCATTCGCCCAGGTCTGCCAGCCCCTTTAATACGTATATATCTTACCTGTTAGACTAAATTGTATTATTCGTCAGGAGACGTTGTGACTATGTAAACTATAGTAATGCGTTTATCGGGAACAGTGCGGCCGAAAGGCGTCGGACCCCTTCCGGTAGGAGCGCTTTAGGTTTCCGTGGCTGCCTGTTTAGGTCAAAGCATCGATGCACTAACCGTATGGCGTAGAGAAATTGTGCGCCAGGAGAAATTTGCCTATATATCAATACTAATATACATGGTTAGTACGGTAGCGTTGCGCCATTGTTAGCTTCGCGTCTTTCTTGGAAACATACGTGTCGGGCTTCATCCAGTATGAGAGTTTTAGGTTTCCGCGGCTGTCTGCTCAGGTCTGGAAATCGAGGCTCGAACCGTTGGCAGTAAACAAATTGTGCGGCAAGAGACGTTTTAACTGTACCAGAGGTCCCCGCAGTTTCAGTAATAAATTGCGCTATGTATGGTTTACGTATTGAGCTAAAATGCGGTGTTACAGCCATTGAATTTAAAAGTGCTGATGGTCTCTGATATACGCGTGAAATTAAACATGTAGTATTTAATTATATGGCGATTAGAAGGAAATTGTAGACATACATAGTTAAAAAACGGGTCAGCTTTGTTGCGCATGTTCGACTAATCAAATTATAGCTATTTGAAATATGCTGTAACTTAGGATCAAGACATTGGTTTTATGTATACTGTTTAAAGTTTAAAATTTCCTTTACAAATTCTATTTCAGCAGCAATCGATTTAAAACAAATTCTATTTTAGCAGCAATCGATTTAAAACAATCCAACTCTAGTTTCTGTATTCACATACATGTATTTTGAAAACACTTATTCAAACTTGCAAAATGTTACAAGAGATCTCAAGTTATTTGTATTCTTTGTATTCATACATTATTATATATATAATAGAAGAACAATACGTACATGACAAACGGTAATTTAATTACTCGTAAATTTCATTATTTGAGTGTCGTCATCAGCTGAGTTGAATGACGCATATAGAAAATTTAAACATTTTCTCGGGTTTCACGAAAAAGCCTTAACTGTATGAAATATTAAACTAACCTCATTTTATGATTTACTGATTGTTATTTGACAAAATGAATCGACGTTCGAATTAAGCATAATATGCAATAATTGTATTAATATGTTAATATTATATCTAGCTAAAAAAATGTACAGTATCGGTCAATGGAATTCTGATAATTTAGACGCTGAATAGCATTCTTTAATCAGTGATACATTACGTAGATAGCACATGAGAAAATACACATTTTATTTCAAAATAAGATAATCCCATTTTAAAAGTGGGAAAATTTTCCCATTTTCAAAAGTGGGAACATTTTTCCTACTTTTAGAAGTGGGAAAACAATTCAGTGGGAAAATTCAAAATTTAAAAATTTAGAAAACGCTTTTAAAAATATTCAGAAATATAAAACAATACAATGTTTTAACTAGCCCAAGATATTTCTTCTAGTTATTTAATGAAATAGCATTTCTTTTCCCACTGGATTTTTTTCCCATTTCTAATCATAATTTTCAAACGAGAATTAGTGCCAACAGTTTAACAACGCGTAATAGGCATATATATGCATAAAAAAAAATATTTAAAAAATAAAAAAATTGATGTGAAAAACATCAATTATTGATCACAATAAAACACGTTAATGCACACTTTATGTAAAAAAAAAGTAATATCAGAAAGAAAAAGGGTACTTAAGTTTGCGAAATGTCGGTTTCGCAAAGTTTTTCCGGTGGCTGTTTTAAATGGAACTTGGTATTGGGACACTTTCCTGGGAAATTATAATGAAATACTACCAGTGTTTTAAACAATAGCATTTTGTCTGCAATTTTCTCTGTCGTGGAAAACACAGTTTTCCATGTATTTGATTGCATAGTAAGAATATGATGAATGACCACCCTAGGGACAAGCGATTTCAGAGAAGAAGTTGATTTGGGTAATAAACAACAAACGAAGGCGACGGAGGGTATCTGACCATTATAGCTCATCAATGAGTACTTTAAGCTTTTGTGAGCTAACAATGAAAGTACAGACTAGGTCGCCGGGTTCTCAATGGCGTCCTTTTCTGATCTCGTTATATCTTGACACGATATTTCTCAAAAAGTTTAACGACGCCAATCATTTGAAAGTTAACAGATATTTATTCGTCGATATCGTTGTATTTACTGTAAACGTAATTTAAATATTGTTGTTTCGATATATTTTTTGTTTTTCTTTACCGTGATCTTCTTGAGCGAAGGCTATGCTTCGTGCCACGGTGTAGTCGTTCAAATGTGTTAGACATGGGAAAGACAACCCTTGTTGTTCATATGTATGTTTCCCAGTTACGTATTTTATATGTCCATTTTAATATTTGGTATACCTTACTTACCCTAGAGCCTCGAGCAACGGGAGGGACACTTAAAAGTATTAATGTTTGTTTGTCCAAATATTAAGTTGAATAACTAATTATTATTCGAAATTGTGTCCCAAACTTTAGAGGAATATCCGATATCCGATACCCTGTAGTTACAGACGATTGCACCGGGTAATACATGTTATAACCCCTTTATATTACTGAACTTATATTAAAACTTTTAATTAATTAAAGATAATGAAATATGTTCATTACCATGTCACATCGGACTTTAAATTGTTTGCCGTCGGCAAAAGCTTTATACAATCTTGAGTGACTACGATTATCACTGACTAGTGATAATCGTGTACCAGTAGGGTACACATATTGTGTAATATGCTAATTATTAAGGCCTCTATGATGCTGTGATGTTAATTATGTTGCAAAGATAATCAGGTTTATTACGATATACAGACATAGCAAAGGTTATTTCGACGCAAGGTAGACTTACTACTTGTAAGTCATAGTTCTTTTAAAGATAATTTATTATGAAGTAATGATAAACGTGTGAAGATGGTACTATTGACAGTTGTGATATGTAAATAAGAAATCAATAATAGTTCCCGTGGACAGTGGACACTGTCTCCTGGGCAGTAAAAAGTAATAACAGAACCGTTAAAAGTAACAGGCGTCAGAAAACATATAACATATTGTACGGATGTCATTTAGACAATCTATGTTTTATTACGGTGTTTCAGTGACTTATAATAGAAAGGAATACTGGAATGTTGTTAAGGTATAAAATTGCGCATACAGTTTTCGAACTGCTCCAGGGTGTGCAAATGTACGTATGAATAAGTGCTATAACATATTATGTAATGACCTTGTTTTACAGATATTGCAGTATAATTTTCAATACATTAAGGGACAATTCGGAACTGATTTGACGTAAAAAATTAAACAAACTTAATGATCATCCGTCGTATTTTTCAATACTTAATTCCCCGAGCTATACAGATTATACCATAAGGGTCAGCGAAAATTTGAACTCACTGAAACTTTTTAAAGTAGGCGATAACTACTATAACTGCAGTGGCAGTTTACGATGACCCAAGAACTGTCAATCATATGCAAATGTACCAGCAATGTTCTCCAGTCATCGTTCTTATATATAACGTGATGGACGTTTGACCTTTGTACACAAAAGAGCATGCGGTAAATATTGATGAATGAATATTAATCCGTCAACAAAAGCTGGAGAGAGGTTTAAACTGTTCGTGAAAAACCTGGAAAGTCCAGTTTTAGAGATAAAATATATTTTATCATAGTGTATCATTATGTAAAAGCGTTACTCTCACATTCTACCTACACATCACCTTGCATCGTGTTAAGCTGTACAAATATTAAGCATACTGTTATACGGGCAATACTTTTCACAGGACCTACCCGCCGAAAGTCCACTTACAATGTGGAAGGTTATCCGAAAACTCATATAGAAGCAATCAAATTTAATTGCTGTCTATTCTGTAGTAAATACCCGTGAAGATACTGTTTTCTTTAAAATAGAAGACAGATATGTGTACGATTATACCTCCATTGTGTATGTATTATTAATTTCAAACTAAACACACACGTGTTAAGCCAAGCTCTCTATCCCCGCCTTGTTTCAACCGTTCGGACAAAATACCTAACATTAACGTACTACAAAGATAAACAAGCCATATTAGAACGAGCGTTCAATGCATTTCTATAAAGACTGCATATTAAAAGCCTACTACGAATTCGATAACAATAAACTGTAAAACTTACATGAAGTGTGCATATACATATGCACGAACATCCAAGAACATATCCATTTGATCAAGCACATGATATTAGTGTCAAATGTATTCAAAATATTCAGTTAGCAATATATCATATTTATTAAGGAAGTTAAATTGCAAAGGAGGAAGTTTTAAATCAACAGATGTGTATAAGCAATATCCGATCGTTGTTCTAGCATATCCTTATGATTGAATAAAATGTGTAAACTCAACATACGTGTCTATAACTTGATATATCTCGCGTTCAGAAAAATAACAATCTACAGAACAATCTTCAGAAAAAGGAAAATGTATAGATTACCCAAATAATATATTTGTAAACACATAAACAAACTATTTAAAGAATGCCATGCCGTCGAGCACCCACGACCTCATAAACGTTTATTAAAAATGATTTTGTTTGTTGCAATGCATATTAACAAACAAATATGAATTGCTTATGCATTCGACCATAGGTTAACAATAATATCAGCCATAATCCATGCTATTAAACATGGACTGAATTGTATGTCGGACCTAGAAGCTTTATCCTTCTAAAGAACTATATTACCGTATGGTTGGTCTAGAATATTTTCTCCAATACAAATTTATTTTTGAAATATTCGAGTAATAATAAAAGTACTTGCATCGCTTTGGTCTTTTTTATTATGTAGTTGTTGAGACTTGCATCAGAGATGTATCCGTTTGATTGTAAAACATGTCTTTAGCCTGAAAGAAATATGATAAATTGAAATGTTACTGCATTTACTCATTTATGACTTCAGGCATAAAATTGTTACTGATGTTATAACTACATAACAACAATTACATTTTTTATATTAAGCTGGCGTAGGTATAATTATGTACTTTTGACCCAAAGGGTACGTCATACTTCTACATAACGAACATACGCACTTTAAAATCGTTATTCATAAATTATATATTTAATAGCATTGCATTGGCTGATACAGAAAATCCACAATGCAGAACAATTTAAAGGGTTATGATATATATGCCATTTTAAATCAATGCCTTTCAATAGAGTAATACAATCAGGTTGTAATTAAGGTTGTACAACTATGCGTTTTAATATGCATACTACGTTTATGTTAGTTAAGATATTCAAAGGCCCTTTAACTATAACCGTTCCATTTAATTGATTTAACCAATAAAAACCTAAAATGAATATATAATATGGCCGAGATTCAAACATACGTCCATAACAGTCGACAGTAAAACCAACCTCATGTTAATGATTTAATACGTGTGTCTATGAAAGCATGTAAAACACTGAAATCTGTGTGTTCCCACATTCAGATGTTAACAGTTGACATTAACATCTACAAGGAAGTCTTCCTTGTTTAAAAACAGCAGACAAAGTTAAAGATTAACATAACAAATATACGAATATATATAACTTTGGTAGTGTTGATAAACTACATATAATCATTATGTAACACACTTTTAACATTTACGCACAATACTCATGTACTCACTATAATAATATTCCTCTCAGCAAACATTTACTTATTTAGGCTATAAACTAGAGTCTTTATACCAAAATGTATTTGGATACCTCACTATTATAGATGTATTGTTATAGGGACATTATCTTCAGCTATAATTATATGAATACGACATACATGTACATGCATAACCAGAAGCACACGAGTGTTCACAAATTGATACAGATGCACTCAACACAAATTTGAATTGTAAATTACTGACTTTTAACGATGTTTTATTCGGCGTGATATATTTAAAACTGAAACGAGTGGGTGATTTGTTGGCTAAACTTTGTATTGTTATGGCCTTTTCTGCCAAACTTTCGATGCTGATTGTTTGCTTTGTATATTTGTAAAAAGATATGTTCATTTCTTCTGTTTTTATAAAATGATTCTTCAAACTTAGTCAATACATATTGTAATTTGTGCACGAAATATTGACCCGGAATTTAATTGTCATGTGATGCGGAAGCAACCGTTTTGTTTATAGCAACAGAACACTACACAAAATACATTTAGCAAACATTGATTTAGGTGACCTACTTAAAAATAAATAAATAATATACGATCTAAACATGAGTCAATTCAGCGAAGCAAGCTACATTCCGCATGAACTTTCTCAAAACCAAGATGAACCATTTATTGATGAGCTGACTTTAGTCGACCATCATTACTTTCAAACTACATGTAGTGAGGAAGTTTTTGATGCTGCTGCTGAAGATGAACTTGCCCTTATTTCTCACGATGAGAATCAATTTGAATGAGTAGCGCGATTCGGCTGTTGCGCTGCCTTCGGTGGTGCTACAACTAGTCAATATTAAACGGTAACAATTGTAGATACAAAATGCTTAAGCTGCCTTATGATTAGTTAAACGAAAACTAATGACGTCGCTACGAATAAAAATGTATATAAACATGCGAAAATCAAGGAATTAATTCCTCCGTGAAGTTCCTCGTCAGGCTTCACGCTTCTACGAAACCTCCTGCCTTGAAGACACCAAGCAGCCTATCATATGGCTTCTGCTACAAATCCTTTCACCAGCCTTGTATACCTTCGGAACGCCTGCGAGGAGGTATTACTATTTTACATATTTAATTCTGATCAATAGTTGATGATTTTTACATAAAAATATGTTTTTCTTTCATCATGAAATTTATGTGCAAAATTGGCTCTCCCGTGGGATTTTTCCATTTTCCCACGGGATTTGTTTTTTTCCTACTTTTTCAGGCTAGAAAAAAAATCGCATGGGATCTATGTAAATTTTAAAACCGCGTTTTTATGTCTTTTATATGCATACAAATTCAATATAACCATGATACAATCGTTTTGTATAGACACAATTTTATATTTGACTGTAATAAGGAAAATGTCATTTCAAAAGTGTGAAAAAAATCCCATGGAATTTTTTTTTTTTTTGCTAGATTTTCCAATGTCCCTCTTAGATATAATGTATTTTATCTTAAAATAAGTAGGAAACTTGTTTGTGGTGAGTTTTAACATGTTCAAAAAGAATGGGAAAATTTTCCCACTTTAAAAATAGGATTTTTTTATCCTTTTTAAATTAGATAATAAACTGGGTTCAAATATTGAAACTGCTTTTTATAATAATTTATAATTTAATAGAAAATATCAATATAAATTAAAACCCTTTATACTGAAATAAAGATTATTCTGATTGGGAAAACATCGATGGCAAAAAATGTTTCTGATTTATTGGTAAATCATGTATCTATTGATTTTTCTTACGTTCATTCTCTCTTTCTGGTTTAAATAATTATTTTTTTTATTTACCAGTTTATTTATTTGTTTATTTATTTAGTTAGTTAGAACGTTAGTTAGTTAATTAGTTAGTTAGTTTGCCAGTTAGCTATTTAGTTAGTACGTTAGTACGTTAGTTAGTTAGTTAATAATAATATTATTATTATTATTATAATAATTATTATTATAATCAAACTATATATTTATTAGTAGTAGTAGTATTAGTATTAGTATTAGTAATAATATGTGTTATGATTATTATATTATTAATGGTAAAATGATGGTGATGAGGATAACTATTATTATTATTATAATTATTATTACTTTTATTATAATTATTATTACTTTTATTATTATTATTATTATTATTATTATTATTATTATTATTATTATTATTATTAAAAATATTATTATCATTTATTTTATTTTTATTATTATTATTATTTTTATTATTATTATTACTTTTATTATTATTATTATTACTTTTATTATTATCATTATTATTATTATTATTATTTTATATCTTATATTAGTATCATTATTATAACTTTTATTATTATTATTGTTTTTTCTTAGGATTGTTATTATTTCTTTATAATTGATATTATTATTAATATAAATAAAATTATAAATACAAATATTAATATTAATATTAATATTAATATCAATATTAATAATAATAATAATAATAATATTATTATTATTATTATTATTATTATTATTATTATTATTATTATTTGTATTATTATTATGAGGATGTCAACGAATACTCCAATAATTATCTATCATGCATTTTCCTGAATTATGATCCTTTTTGACTATTCATCTTAGTTAAGTTTCTTGTTTAGGTCAACTTGTTTCAAAATATATTTGATCTACATCTTTTACACTAGGTATGCATATTCAGCAAGAGTCAGCAAAACGTTTCTAGGTGTTAAACATATATTCTAACACGTCACGCGGCATTTTTTCCCTAGACAAAGAAGGAAATCACGTACGGCTAAATCTGTAATAATTATTACATTTACATAAATTACTAAACGTACACATTATTGACAATTTTATTTTATTTGTGTTTGTTAGAATGCTACTTTCACTGTACATAGCATCAATAAACATGACGTCATATTGTTTCTATTTTGATTTTTATCAACGAATCTGACGTCATTCGCTCAATATTTATGAATGAAGTTGATGTCATATTGTTTTGTTATGTTTCATTAACGTCACTGAAACAACTCAAGATATAGAGGTTATTTGTTTGTTTTCGGTGTGATTACGCGTGATATCGTCACCGGAAAGGGAGATTAATATTTTCACGAGCGCTTGCGCGAGTGAAAATATGTATATTGTCTCCCTTTCCGGTGACGATATCACGCGTTATCACACCGAAAACAAACACATTTTCTTTTTATTTAAATGATATTTGAATATTCTCTACGTTTGATTTTTATTAAGGGGATTTTCAACACGATATTTACAAGATTACGTCCGCACTATTTTCTCTATAAGGCGTCGTAATCGGGATTAGTAATAAACATTCCAGCGCCATCTTGGATTACGATCAAATATGCCGTGGATTAGACCTAGTTAAGCAACTTAAATCCCCAAATGTTTTTGACTCAATGCATTATCATGACAGCGTGTTTACAGTACGACAGTCTATTTATAGACAACGCAGAATCCGTATTTCTAAATTTATTTAAGTTTAAATACAATTGGATACACGTAGTCGTTGAATAATGGTCAGCTTTAAAATCAATAAGTTAACACACACTGCTAGCTTTAAATACATTTATGATCATAAAAGTACATATTGAAAGTGAAAGTGCGTTCAGTTCTCCGAAATTCAGTTTTCTAAAATAGCGTGTGCATAGTTGTTATGATGTAAACAATAGTTAACACAATCACGGCATTCAAACGCACATGTGTTTTCGCAAGAAATTTAAGCTGATTAAACTCGTAGATGCGCGCTAACATGTAAAGCAACAAAGATGTACTGTTAGAAGTGTTCTGGAATTGAATACTTATTAATAATATACCCTGAGGTATTTATTAATCGACCGCTTTACGCTGTTGAAAACTCTTTGCGGCTATGTGTATTTTTTCAGATTGTATTGTATGCTCTTACATTTTAACAGTTACTTAAACGTCGATGATTTTGTTTGACTTGGGTTCTTATATTAAATGTGATTGTCTAAATTATCATTAATAAGCTCATGTAATAACATGCAAATATGAGTGTTCGATTAGTTGGCAATAAAAGTGTACCTTATTGGTATTTTGGTATTCATCAAGACTGATGGTTATGTGAACAATGCATATAACGTTGCAGCATATAACAGGTACAATTGTTCTTACTGTGTTTTTCTTCTTTTTCGAAATTCATTATATTGCATTTTGAATCGATTTAACATTTTAATTATTAAGTAAAAATAAAACTAATATGATCGGGTATCTTATTGTACTTGAACAGATCAAATTCCACAATAACTCTGAAATAAACTGTACGTTAGCATAACTGCTATTCTAAACATTTAGTTGTTACCTTCTATTGAATACGAACACATGCGAGTAAACGTGCCAAACATTCGAAGAGGATCACAACTGATCAATACACCAAATCAATGAGGAACTCAGGTTAATTGTGTATGTTGATATGTGATAAACAATGGAAAAGTCAGTATATATCATTTATTTAATGCATTGGCTATAAGTGCACCAAATTGTTCGATGCTGTAACACCATTAATAATACTGGGAAGAATCTGATACAAATAATGACGGGGAGAAATGGCAGTGTGTGGCATTTCCCAGATGTGGAGGAAACACACCTAGCAATGTTGTCGTTTAAAACATCGACGTTAAGAAATAATTAGTTCGATTGCATTAATATTATTCATAAGGTTGAGGTAATTTTAGTGTACATTTCATGTTTAAATTGAATTATAACGGCGGACAATCATCCAATGTATGCTTAGCTTTGCTCTCAACTTTTCTAAATCGTTCATTCCGACACTGTAGTTTACCGCACTGTCGCATTTAACAATATAATGATGTAGGACACCAAAATAAGGACTTACACCAATGAGACTGGCTTTAATATGTGTTCCGCATGCCTTATTACAGTTCCAGTCAGCTATGTTACTCTGACACTAGACAGTGACATTATTTCTGAATTGAGGATGACATAATACAGATTCAGTGTTTTACGTCACCTGGCAAACCATCCCCAACTATCACTTGGTACAAGAGCAGCAACACGCAAACCACCGCGACCCTCAATATAACACACCAATCGTCTTCGATTGCGAGCGAAAATGGAACAAACAGCACACTTATGCTGTTGACGTCAATAGCAGACAACGGAGTCAAAATTTACTGTACTGCTGAAAATGTCGCAGCCCCAATAGAATCAAGGAGACTTCCCTTAAAAATTGTGTGTATGTCTTGTTATTATTAGCACCTCTTATATTCGTTGCATTGTTTTCTACTACAAAATATCATTATTTACATACAGCTACTATTTCTCTCTATGTTCCTGTCGTTTATTGATCAAGTACTCGTATTATACCATTATGTCACAAAGATGGACCTAGCACCCCAGTTTGTACGTATCGAGGGCAGACAGAGAGCGGCCCAATCTGGATAATTCAAAACAGTACATTTACAATATCCTGTGCTATTGATAGCAATCCGTCCTCGACGTACACGTGGACACATCACACAGGTCTTTACTACGGACAATATTTGACACATGCTAGCGTACACACATTGCATGATGGCAATTTTACGGCCCAAGCAAGAAACACAATGTATGCACCTGGCAGTGCAGTCGGTGTTAATAAAACTAATCAACACAATATTCGGCGGAGAGGTTTGTGTAAGTAGTTTTGTGTAGCATTAATATATAATTAATATCACACACTTGTACACATTTCAATATGTGAACGTGTAAACGTGGAAGGAGATAATATAAAATACAAACAGCTAAATGTGTTATTAAAGTCTGCATTAGGGTACAATACCTCACTACGAATTGATTAATAAATACGAGCTGATAAAACCAAATGATACCAATGAATTATGTTATGCAGAATACATAATCAGTGTGCTTTAAGTTTCTAATTCAGATCAACACCGCCAAAGCTAATGATTGGCAATGTCACTGTGTTTGGCACTGTCAATGTCATCATTGGTAATAATCTTAACATTAGCTGCTTAAGTCATAGAAACCCCCCGCCTACATCGCACACTTGGTCACCTGGTGGTACTGGAAATAGCACTGATCATGTACTCAGAAATTTACAAGATATGGGAATTAACGTTCAGTACACGTGTACAGCGCAAAACATCATGCAACCAACTATTGGTGGACGGTAACAGGAAATTCGAGCTTGATTGTGACAGTATATGTACAGTGTAAGAAAGTGCATTACATAAATAAGAATATTTTATAGCCAATGAAATAACTGGATTGAACCCATTATCTTCAACGCTTAATAATTAAAAACATGTTCTTAAAAACGCTTAATCATTATAAAATTCTTCTTAACAAATGCTCTATCTGGCTTTCGTTTGGCTATTTGTAACCTCGCCTTACACAAAATGGGGTAAGCATTACCTTACATGGGTATCTACTATTTACATGTACTTTTGTATTGCGCTCGCTCCGCCGTTCTAAACCTATTTTACTTAATATGTTCTAACTATCACTAAGTGTACCTCATGTGCAAGTAGCAGTCTCCATAAGTACATACGATTTGGTTGTAGGCTATTTAATATGTCGTACTTTCATATACATGTTACATATACGATGTAACATGTATATGAAATGTATGTATCTAGCTCCATAAATCACATAACTGAACAAAGGGTGAACCAAGTGTTAAACTCTATAATTTGAATACACACAATATAAAATTACAACACTCTTCGATATTAAAAATCTATTAACCGTAAAACACTGAAATGTATTATAATGCTTCTATTAAACATTAAGCATGGATAATTACAAGACGTACTCAATTTGGAGATTGTTCGGTACAAATGTGCTACTTAAACAAATCGTTTATTTCAGTTTAACTGTGACATATCAGCTGCCATTCAGTCAACCGTGTTAAATGACATATTATAATTTAACATTTTCAACAATGAAAATTTTCTCATTCGAAATGTTCACGGATGTGGAATTATCATCCTAGATTTAAGAAAGTTAATAACTTCCTTTCTATATTTCTTGATAGATAATAACTCTGAGTGTTCAATTAAAACTATTTATTGTGAACTTGAAACTTCTCTTGCTTAATAAGAATTAAATATGGTTTCGCCTATTGATTTAACTGAATGGAAGTTAATTATTAACCTAAAGGGTCTATATCAACGAAAAGTTATCTCCCTCAGCATTTGTAATGTTTATGTTCAAGGGATGAGCAATACAAAGGCGTATACAATAAATAACGTATGAATAATTTACTACATTATGATGATTTTTGATAAAAACCAACAAAGAAAAATACTTGAAAACAGAACTCACGACGACGGAGTCGTAAAAACAAATGACAGTAGAAAGCGCTGTAACCAATTGCGCTATTTTGACTTGCTAAAATGAATGTGCATAGTATGGTGATATCAGATACCCACAAATCGGACGACAAATTGTAAACAATAAAAGGGCCAAACAAACTATGTAAATTATGTAATGATTGTGTTTTCAGTATGAAAAAAACTCTTTTTGAATTATATGTACATTACTGTGACCTTTATTAAATGCCAATATTAATATGGGCCCATTTAGTTGACATAGTCCCTTTAAAGTGTGTGTGTACGCTTTTTATTATAACCAATATTTTGCAAAATAAGCATATGAAAGTGTAGTTCAAAGTAGCTCAAAATCAACCGAACACTATTTTTAACAATAAAGCTTGCCAATTTTGCGTTTTACAGCAATGGTCCTTATGCAACTGTATTCCATTTTAAATCGATATGTAGTAATCCACTTTATTATGTTATTTAATTTACGCCACGTAGTATATTGTAAGATTGTACATACACATTTTAACACTATGTATTGCAAATAAATTTCATTCTATATTAATTAACCTGGAGTAAATGCGGACCTTTTGTTGTAAAATGGCATTTTAAATGGGCAAAACCTATTTCATTTTACACACAATTATTGTTGGGGTATATACAAAAACAAATACATCAACGCACATACAGATACGCATATAGACCACCAAAACCATCACTCGTAGTTGAGCTTAATAAATACGACAAGTAAATACGCGTAGATCTTTGAGAGGTACATCATTTACTTTATAATTGTAAACACATAAACTATAATATAGATGTTTAATATTACACAAATAAAAGTATTATATTTTAAACTAGTGTAATAAAATTCTAATACAGTCGCGAGCTGTAAGACATATGCTTTATTGAAGGGTGTGCTTTTTTAACTACACGATTTTCAGTCATTTGAAGAAAAGGACCCACAGGTCAGGTCGTCATATTAGTAATTGCATATAATTATTTCAGTATTTGCATTTAAGTAGCATAACCATTGACACTTTCAAAGTGCCACTTTTAACATTACAATATAACTATATAGTTAATGTACATCTGTATATATTTGTATTTTTTTGTTCATGGATTATAACTACTTCATCAATAATTCTCGTTTAAAATTTCCGACTTTCACAATTCCGAACATGTATTACGTGTTGGCAATAATAACACAGTAAAACATTACAAAATTTATATAGGGAATCAGATAATGCAGACCATCAGTGTTTTAATATACATGGTATGATCAAACAGCTGTCTGTATTTGATATTGCAGTACCCTGCTGGGCGTGTTGTCACCAGACATGTGTTATGGTATAACAATTGAAAGAAACTTATCGTGTTGTTAAAGGCCTAGTTTAAGGAATGTCTGGCATCTCAGTGGGGTATTCCACTCTGTGTCAATATTGGTCCACCATAAAATCTCTTATCATTATCCCCAATCTTTTCTCTCAGCTGACTAAGCAATGGAAAAGTGCACTGTTTGCTCTGCAGCAGTGTTTTGATATCAGCTGATAAGGGTCGCAACACTGTGGTCACAGCAAGGTGCCAATACACAGGGGCATAATATCCAATATTTGGGGGGGGGGGGTCAAAAAAGAAGGATTAAACTAGGTCTATAACAGTCTACGTGATGACTACAAAAACAACACAAAAACTAAATAAAATGTGTATTATCGACAGTATATTACAGGTCATCGTTTGAGAGCATTATCAAAACCCATTATCTTTTAAGAAACGGAATACGCCATTGAATACAAATGAATAAGAAATCATAAAATAGTAGCAGGCAGTTTTCATTGAATTATGTCGGTGTGTACGTGACCGCGTGTTTGCGCGCGTAATGTTTCTTTTAATAAATAATGTGTGTGTTTGTTTTATACTTTTGTTGATATTACCCATAAAGAGGCAAATGATTGAAATGCTATAAACATGTGTTCACCCCTGTGAGTAATATTTTACACTATTATAAATTATATTTTTACATTGTAAACAAGAGCAAGGTTTTTGTTAAAAAATTGAACTTGCAAAATGTAAGTGCAGTCTTTACGGGAATATAATCAAACAAGTAAAAGCAACCATTTATATTTAAATCGCAAATTTCGATTTACTGGAACTGTCCTAAAGTTTAAAATAACTAAATGCTAATGCACTGTTTAGTAATCGATTTTTTAGTTGTGAGCTAACAATACATTACATTATTTAATGTGAACGCAATGGAATATTATTGTGAAATAAATAATAGGGCTTATATTTAATGTTATAGTATATTCCTATTCACAAAATAGTATTCCTTATAACATGCTGATTATTCATGATCTTGCAATTGTTTCAAATTAAATATAAATTTATATCTGAGAATTCCAGAACACATTTTTCTCCAATGGTGTGTTCACTTGTACGTAGTGTACCAACGTTCCCAAATTTTATTGAATTAAAATGTTACACTAAGTAATTTTTTACACAATTGTACTTATTAAGCATTTGCAATAAAATCAAATCAATAAACTTTATCTGGTTGGATTGTCATGGCTACTCCAAACTTATTTAAAAGTATGTCGGCAAATTGACAAAAAGTAAAATAATACCACTGCTGATGTCGTTAATACCACTATACTGGTACTTCTACCACAAACAGTAGTATTACTACTAACTACTACTGCAACAACTGCTGATACTACTTCAAGAAATAAGTACTTCTGATGTTCCTTTGAATTAAATCGTCATTCAGTTATTGTATACGCGATGCACGATATTGTGTATAAACCGTCGGTGTTAAGCTGATATTTAAAAAACCCACTATTTTAACGAGTAACATATTATCGATTTGCAATTCAGATTTTTATCACTGTCTAGGTAGTGCGAAGTACCGGCGTTGTCCTAAAAATGTTTGATGAAAGCGATTAAAAAAGAACAATATTCCGGAAAAAAGAACAAATTGGAACCAATCAAAAACGCAGAAAGAGTTATTGCAGAACGTTTTTTTTCAATAATGATGATGATGATGATGATGCTGATGATGCTGATGATGCTGATGATGCTGATGATGCTGATGATGATGATGATGATGGTGATGATAATGATGATGATGATGATAATGGTGATGATTATGATCATGATGATGATGGTTCATTATAAGTATTATTATTTTAGAAATATTAATACTGATAATAATAATATTAATAATAATAATAATAATAATAATAATAATAATAATAATATTTGTTGTTGTTTTTTTTTTTTTTTTTTTTTTTTTTGTTATTATTATGAATGGGGGCAATGTTATCTTCCTACGATCGGCATTTTGATTGGCTTAAGAGTGTGCGCATAACCAAGCCACGCCTTCTCATCGCTTTTCAGCGCTACGCATGCGCACTACGGTGCCACAGCTAGCAATCGCTAACAACCGGATTGAAACGGATTAAAACGGTGTCTGAAGGGATAAATGCAATCACACTTAATTGCTTATCTACGGAACACAATCTCTGACCCCACCGTATCGGTATATTGTATGTTATAATCCGAATATCCAATCTACCCTTGGGCATGTAAATTAGAGATTCGACTATCCAATCTCCAATACTTTTCTAACTTTATCACGCTAATGTTCTTATATGAACAGTAAAAGGTTTTGGACAACGATTGGTACCAAACGGCATCGTCTGAACTGGGTCCAGAAATGTACCGACATAGTTAAAAACTAACATTGTGTATCTCAGAACTCTTATTCTAACAGGCACATTGCTATAATAATCACGTCTGTTTGAAGTATGAGATATGGTTTAATGGAAAGCAAATTTAATCACTGCTATGTGGGATTCATCTGAAATAAAATGGAAAATAAGTTTGATGCATTCCGAGATTAATATCAATGTATGATATGTCCTGCTTTAATGGCATTTGTCTTGTTTACATTTTGACGTCATACTTATTAGTATAGCCATAGTTTAAATACTTTTCATTTTCATTACAACGTAGTATAGCCAAGTTGGTCAAATCACTGTCTACTACATTAGCATCGTGAGTTGAATAGCAGATTGGTGTTTAATAAGTTTAAGTGTTTTGCTCATTTGTTATTTTTTTCAAATCATCTCATTATCTATTATATTATGTATTCTTGATTAAATTAACATGTCTTATTAAAGAACAGTTCTAATATATACTGCAATAGGACACCTTTGTTTCAAAGGCATAGTCCCTTTAAACAATGCACATCAAGCACGGATTGATAATTTTTATAAATGTTTTCACTGTTTGGAGTACACTTACAATTAACATGTAATTATTTGAAATGCCAATTGTTAATTGATCATAAATGATCTTTTTTAAAAGTACATGACTATATTTCCTGACAGTTGCGACACAATTGTTCTTAAATGATCACAATATACATGTATATATGTGTAGTGTGTAAAGACTAAGTGTTTGCTTAAACCACACTGTTGATGGATAACTACTCACGTTAGAATTTTTAACCTGTTTATTTGCCAACGTGACGGATACAGGAACTATGGTAAATGCGAATATGCAGTGGCGTAGCTAGGCCATTTGCGTGTTGTAGGCCCGGGCATAAGGTCAAGATACGAAGTTAACAGTTTGTCAAAGACATTTATGCTTTAAGACTTATAAATTTATATGACTATATGAATTATGCGGATATATGTGAAAGTATAAACAGATAAATATATAACAACACGTTCTTGCTCTAACCTCATCAAATTCATTTACTTTGCAGGTCCTTCAAACAAAATAGTTATAACCAAATGTACATGTAGCTCGTATAACATGGGCTTTAACTATATGCCTTCACGTCCGTTTCTTAAAGTGGCTCACTGCAAGATAGTTTAAGTTTCAATTATGTCTGTCATCACTTTTAATAGAAATCCATGTTACAACTTTTGACGGCCACAAATGTATTCATGACTTTTTCAATGTCAACAGCTTTCTCCCTATGTATGTGAATTATTGCAAGGCTGGAAAGCCTGTCGGTACATAGTTTATCGCAGGTACGTTTTCAGCCTCTTCATGCAGCGGAACGACCGCTTGCACGTTGCACGTTGGCGTTGTGTATGTGCCTGTCCACTATTCAATGTTATATATTTAAGAATATTCATAGCTGACTAAATTCAAACACACACATTCACATCAAGAAGTATATATATTAGTTATTTACCGAAGTGTAATTGTCTCTTTTTAAAGTTAATGTCATTAAATAACTCACACATGCTTATCAGTTGTATTTTTAAATGTACTCTGCACTGTTTATTTTCTCTATAAATACGAACGAACGGACGAACAGACGAACATGCCTTTTACACCAACTATTGTGAAAGATACTCTTATGATTGAGTTACGAACCAATAAGGCAAGTGATGCCGACATTGTGTCACTTACGTTTCGATGACATTTGGTGCCTTGAAAGTATTTACGCTCGGAAATGGTCCCAACGTTTCGGGCACCCCTCTACTTTGTCACGTATTAAATATCTTTCTTATAAATATATAAAACAAAATGAAATTTGGTCTGATTGCTAATGTAACATTGAACAAAATGTTTGTCAATTTAGATCTTTGGAAACTAAACTATCTATTGAAACAATTCTGTTTAAGCTCGAAAGTAGTCATTGACTTGACTTTAATTTCAACTTTAAATCACATATATTTAGTATACATTTCTTTAATGTGGTATTTCCTGTGCCAAATATTTATTTATGTTGACATCTTTATCTGAAATATTTAAAAAAACAAAACAATAATATAGCATCCCCGAACAAAGTTATATATACCTAATGTCTATATGTTATCATTTTCACTGAACCTTGGAGCAGGTACTACGGTGTGGATTTATTTACTAAAGAATTAGTAGCGAGCTACAACGGGTACGTTTTACTAAGTACTTTTTGTATAGTACGAAAATGGACGAGCGAAGCGAGCGAAAAAATTAGCATATTGATCCATTTTTTCCCGTTTTGTGATCCCAAGAAAGCTAAAATTATCAAATACCTACTTTAATTATCATCTTAAGTATATTTCTATTTGTGTCAACAGGCACATTTCGTAAATGAAAATGTTTTATATTCCGATCGTCTTATAATCGATCTCATAACAAGAAATTTAATCGTTCTACCCTTAACCCCCCTTAGAATTCGATTTTTATTGCATTTGAAGGTCATTTGTTTTCACTTTTGCAAATATACTAATAAAACAGACAAAGATACTGCCTTTAAACCGCTTCAAGTTCGTTTGGTAAGTGAATTAAATTTTAAAAGTACTGTATTTTCTTGCTTGGGAAATATATTCGCCAATTAAACGTCACGCATGTACAAAATATGCAACTGTTTGCTAGTAAACCATTTAAATAAAGCCGTATGTGTCTAAGAAGCGACCGATATTTATAAAATGAGGAAATCCAAACACTACTGTATTAATATCGCCTTAGTGTGCGTTAAATTCAGCAAACAACCTACGTACATGCATATGTGTATTGCTTTTAAACGTTCCGTACACCAGTGTAGCAGTTAAAGTAGATATGAACAGATTTCAAACTTCCTGTATTTAAAGCTAAATCGTATTGTATATGTGTGGCATTTCAAATATTTCATTCAAATCGTAATGGAATATGAATGTTTCAAAGCATTTGGAATAGTAATCGGGATAACGTTATTCAGCACTCATGCAGGTAATACACAATCATTAGTAATAAATATGTAATGAGCATAAATGTATTAAAGGGACCTAGTATAAGGCTTCATTTAAACTCTACGTAGAACACATACATGTAGTTTGCGAAAATTCGGTTTCTCAAACGTAAGGTTAATGTAAGACAGTCCGCTTATAATAGCTCGAGCTGAGATTAACCATCACCCTCCCACCGTTTATCCGTGGCCATTTGTTTTTAATATTGTGTTATCGTAAATTCTATTAACATATACACGTAGCATGAATGAAATTAGAACGCAGATTATTTGGAAGTTGAACCATCATCATCAGAACTAGCGGTAGCAGCAGTATCATCATCGTCATGGACGTCGTCATTTCTCTCCTCCTCCTCCTTATCATCCTCATCAACATTAATATCGTCATCAACATCATCATCATCATCATGATCTTCATCATTGTTGTCATCGTCATCATCATCAACATCACCAGCACCGTTAACGTTATCGTCGTCGTCATCATCATCATCACCATCATCATCATCATCTTTTTCTTTGTCCTCTTCTTCGCATTCTTCATCGTTACTAAACCCAGAATATGTTGTTTTATCTAGCTCATTTTATATTGTGTGAACCTTTAACTAATTGGCATAATAATACTGATAACACTTGTTATCGTCGTTTTATCTGCAGGGACAAGGGCCCGAGGTTATAAAACTTTCATTTTAATCTCAGCTCAAAACTCAACTCACAGCTCAATCTCCATGCTTAGCAGAGATTCTTGCTCAGTTTGAGGTTATCAAACATTTGGAAATCAAACTCAGTGGAGACGATTTTGTTAGCATGAAGTTTAATATATTTAAGCGATTAATCGGTCATCCACATTTACGTGGTGTTGCCCTAAGCATCCCATTTGTGCAAACAGTGGTATATTTTTACCGCGGTTTCTTTTTTCTGTCCAAGTTACTTACCAAACCACGAAAACAGTGCTTATAACCACTGGATAAAGTAAACAAGTTGCTTTTAAAGTCAATGGCCACAAAACTAATTTGCACTTGAAAATTGCAATAACCATGATGAACTCTTAAATCGAAAATTGTGTGACGTATTAGCTGTTATGACGTATTTATATTGCGTTATTTGTGCGATTATTTCCATTTTAATGTGCAGATAAAATGGCTGCAACAGGATAAACGCAATTATTTGTACAATAATGTGCATTACACTTTTGCAAAAACGACGTGAATAGGGTTAACACTACAATTATAACAATGGATATTTTATGTAGATATAAAGGTAAGTCCTTTCAAATGCATTAAACATGCGATTGTATGTTGTGCTGTTTAATTGTTGAATTGGAATTTAGATTTTATTTCAGTGTTGTAAAACACTTAAAGTATAGAATTATATACGTTAGTCATTTGTTCCATGTTTATTTGATCATCAAACAGATGATATCATCACAGTTTACATAATTATTTGTCACATTTACATGTGGAGATCGACTCTGAGACAAGTAGCAACCAATCTCAGGATTTCTTGCTCAGCCTGAGTTTGAGCTCAGAGTTAAATTTTAATAACCTCAGATTTCCTGAGTTCAGTCTCAGGCTGAGCTAGGAGTTGATATTTGAGCTAGAAAATTGATCTCAAGAGTTTTATAACCTCGGGCCCAGTACATAATTTGAGTAAATTCATAGTGCAAATTACTTGTGTGTTATGCATTTAATTGGAGCACATGAGGTTTATAAGCATTTTCGTTTGTTAGTCGTTATACAATTTGCATATAATGCTGATTTATTACAAATAGATACCGAAGTATCTCTAAATATCTCTAAACATATTACCAACATTAAAAATATTTTCCTTCAAGCCTACATGTCAAGCTGACTGATTAACGGTCTAAATTACATATTGCTTTTTATAAGACCACAAACGTTAACTGTTTAACACGTTTAATTCCACAACAGCATGTAATACAATGTCCAGTTGTATAAACAATAAATTAGTAATGTTAGGCATGTTTTAGCGACACCAATAGGCCATGGACAATGCATACTAATTTAAATAGTTGGCTTAGATAAAACAAATGTCTAATGACTTGATAACTGGATCCTATTTGGAATTTTACAATCCATATTGTTTTCAAACGGAACACGCATCTGTACCTTGTGCAGTCGACAACAACATACAAGTGATGGCAAAGTAGGAGAGTACTTAATGAATGCTCCTTTAAAATGTGTAAAATAAGTACCAATACATGTTACACGTCGACTTCGGCATACGTCTCGCCCGAGCATTCCGCCACCGCCCGAAGCATTTTACGACTTCTTCCGTATATTGCGATGGACGGCTGTGACCATTCCTTCATATTCAGACAAGTGTGTGCAGCATGTCCTTAAACATTTAATACTCTTGACATGTTAACCGTGTACATGTATATCTACACTGTATAAACACTTACGATCAAGTGAAAGATTTACATCCTTGATTTAAGAGTATTTAAGACTCTCTCAGCCATGTGTTATATATATAATATACCCTGCGAGTGACTAAAATATACCCCGCGCGTAGGTCTAAAAATAGAACTTCGGTTTTTTCAAGAAATCCGTATTAGCTAACGTAGGCGCTTATTAAAATGTATTTCAAATATCAACGTCGATGAGCAGTTGATTTTCAAAAATAAACTTTAGTTTACAATGTACGACTAGTTTGTTCTTTGAAGTACAGTATTTGTGTTCGGTATAATAAAATCAATATTACAAGCATGTTAAGCGGTATAAAGTAAATATTTCTCTCCTCGAAGAGTAATGTCAGGCCTCGGTTGACATCACTCTCCTCGCATTCTATACACAGAGGATGACGTCACACGCCAAACCTCTGTACTTAACCGCATTTTTTGCCCCAAACGGCGAAATGTGCTTCCGCATAAAGTAATCCCGCGCATGAAAGTTGTTTCATGAAATGACTTTATTAATACCATTAATGAGTCTAATATTCAGTTAATACTGATAGTAGAATATATTTATGTTAATGAAAATATCAGTAGTTCGTGTTTAACGCTGTTTAGCGTGTTTAATATGAAAAGCTACTTTCACTTTCGTTTTGTGTGAAAATTCAAGGTTAGATTCCAGGAAATCCAATGCCCAAAGGGCCCAATTTTAAAACGGCGAACATTCAGATTTCAGATTGTGCAAGCTAGGTGTCTGTTAAAAGATGAATATTCCTCTTCCAAAAAGTGCAATAAAAAGATATGGCATATTACTTCTAAGAGCTAGTGTCTCACTTGAATGCAGACACCGGTAGAAACCTGGGTTTCGGCAGTCATATTTCGACAAAAGCCACATGCCACGGAAAACACATCCCAAAAGCTCATATTTCAAGTCAGTCTCCAAAGAAATGCACAAAAATGTTCCAAACTCACAGAGGATATTAGAAACAACCAGAAAAGGCATGTCTGACATTGCTAAATGCTTTTCATAGCAGAAGAAAAAAGGAACTATAGTAAAAGGTAATATTTCGAATGTAAAACGGAAGGAAACACATTGATTTACTGGATCTAACATCAATGCGATGTTAAATCAACCATTGCGAGCTATGCTGGAAAGTAGCGCATACCCATAATGCTTAGAGCGTGCGTACACAGGTTTGTCAGACCAGTGTAGAGTCAGACCGATGTAGACACAACGCTCTCCTCGGGTATTTACTATACCCCTAAACTACCTAGTATATGTCTATAATATACATGTACGTGTATATAAGTCGCCTAAGTGTGCGATAGCCTTAAACCCACTACACAAGTATGTGTATATTAACTTTAACATTTACACGCAACGTCGTACATAATGCCACTTTAGCTGATAAAATTATATTTCAAACTCCCTATTTTAAACTCTGAAACGTACACGTCGTTTGCTTTTTAAAATATTTTTATGCGAGATTTATGGAATATAAATGTATCAAAACAATTAGAATTTTAATTGGGATAACTATTTTAAGCACGTATGCAGGTAACTATTTAGTAATAATTATGTCATGTGCACGATATATTAATGGTAGTAGTTAGGGTGGTTAGATGGTACCGGTGTATTATAGCACGTGACTGAAAGGGCGATGATATAACAAGCGTATCACCCTGGGAAACAGCCAGCACGTTGTTTGATATTGTTTTTCAATGTTAGATATCATTTTCTACACAAAAATAGTGAAATATGTCAATTCAATTTATAGTATACTACATTACGTGTTCAAAATGCGTAGTTTTGTAATGGAAGTGAACTAATATAATACACGGTAACATTTTAAATTATCTTCATTACATTGAAGAATAACGGTAACATTTTAAATTATTTTCATTACATTGAAGAATTCAGTGAACTTGCGCATTTTATTTTCGGTCCGCCGCTATTTCACAGTAACTGGCAGATAGAATTCCATAAAAAATTAAAATTGTATTATCATCAGGTGCCGTAATGAACGTCAAATTTCACTTCGAACAGTCATTTTATAACAGTTATTCAATGAAAAATGCACATTTTTTTCGTCCGGCGCCATATCTGATGCGATCGATACACATATATAAGCATCAGCAGGTGAACACTTTCGTGGGTCGTCCGATACAAAATATGCATACTGGCCATTATTTTCAGTAATATTATCGCAACCATTATCGTAATCATCATAATCATTATCATCATCATCATCATCATCATCAGCATCATCAGCATCATCATCATCATTTTTCTTCCTCTTTATCAACATCTTAATCTTCATTATACCCTGAATATGTTTTATTGTAGAGTTTTATTTTTATATTGTTTGAACCTTTTAATTATTGTCAATTGATATTGAATGTGTAAGCAGCTTTATTAACAAGAACCAGTACAAAAGTTGAGTGAAGTTCCTTGACTAAATTACCAATTGCATTTTGTATTGAGTTTGAACAGGTCGCGGTGGCGGAGTGATAGAAGCAGTATTTCATAGATTGAAATAGTATCGTGACATTACTTTCATCAGACGAATTGATATGGACCTTCAAATTCGATCGTTGATAAGATTGGGCTTAAATTATTTCGAATGTCTACGATGTCTTTCCGTAGGGAATGATCGATACCTAAATAGCAGGGTGCAGCACCTTTCTCCTTTTTAGTTCTGCCTGTTCCCCTCTGGGCAGGTCAACAGTTGAATATCTTTAGAAATATCATATGTTTTTTGCCAGTATTCAATGACAAATTCAGAGTCAATGCCTAAAACCTTAATTTTATGTTGAAGCATTAAACTGATAAAATACCTGGATTTACCTAATTACTAGAAATGTTCAAAGAACTGGTGAGGCTTTCACACCCTGCCCCTTTTGAGCAGCAACCTGTAACTTTTCTGATCCTAGATCTTTCCCTACTTGCAGTGAATGACAGCCACTACTACTACTACTACTACTACTACTACTACTACTACTACTACTACTACTACTACTACTACTACTACTACTACTACTACTACTACTACTACTACTACTACTACTACTACTACTACTACTACTACTACTACTACTACTACTACTACTACTACTACTACTACTACTACTACTACTATTACTACTACTACTACTACTACTACTACTACTACTACTAGCTACTACTACTACTATTACTACTGCTACTACTACTACTACTACTACTACTACCACTACTACTACTACTACTACTTTTACTACTACTACTACTACTACTACTACTACTATTACTACTACTACTACTACCGCTACTACTACTACTACTACTACTACTACTACTAGTTCTATTACTACTTCTACTACTACTACTACTACTACCAGTACTACTAATACTACTACCTATAATACTACTACTACTAATAATAATACGACTTCTATTGCCACTACTGCCACTGCCACTGATACTGCTGCTGCAGCTACTGCTACTACTACCACTGCTGCTGCTGTTATTACTACTTTTACTACTAATACTTCTACTACTACTACTACTACCACTACTACTACTACTACTACTACTACTACTGCTACTACTACTACTACTACTACTACTACTTCTACTACTACTACTTCTACTACTACTACTAATTATAATAATAATAATAATAATAATAGTGTTAATACATATATAAAAGCATCTTTATTTAATGAAGGTATCAATATTAGAATTATATCTTATGTATTTTTTTTCAGACAGACAGACAGAGAGGCAGATATTGTACTATTAGTACTGTTTCAATCTACAATAGCCTGCTTAAATCACACTTGGCTTATGCGTCATCACTACCGTCTTAAGTCGTAATTACGACTTTTTATCTTGTAATTACGAGATACTAAGTTGTAATTACGAGATACTAAGTCGTATTTACGAGATTCAATGTCTTAATTACAAGAGAAAAAGTCGTAAATACGAGATATAAAGTCGTAATTAAGAGATATTAAGTTGTAATATCGAGATACTATGTTGTAATTACGAGATAAAAAGTCGCAATTACGAGATCTGTTTTCTTATATTGAGTATTATTTACTTATTTTTATTTGTACACCTGGCACCAAGCCGCGCAATATTATTATGTATCAAAAACAATGCTAGCAGAGCATCTTCAACCAAAATACAAGCATGTGTCACTATCATTTCTCATTGTTCTGACGTTGGCCAGAGATTGCGGATTTATTGCTTATTTAAACCAGATTTTAGCAATGCATTTTAATTGGAAAGGAATGCGAACCTAATTGAAAGTAAATAGGGTTCAAGACCTGTGTTACGAATCAGGAGTTCCGACTGCAGTATCCCTCCGTATGCGACCACAAACAATACGAAGTATTAGTTAAGCGTTTAGTTGAAATTAAAATAGAGAAAAGACGGTTACAAAACTATTGTGATTCGATATTTTAAGAATAGAAAAACACGTTTGTTTTAAATTGTTATACGTGTATATAATTTGAACACGTGACTATTGTTAACGAAACAACTGTTTAACAATCGTCTAGTTATGTTTTCATGCCATTACATATGTTCTAAGATAGTAGTAAAACATTTTAAAAATAATTATATCTCACATACACACACTTGCGTTGATTACGTTATTTATGTTAGTATGTTATGATTCATTCAACATTATTTATTGAACATGACCTGAATTATGAATATAATAGAGTAGTTAAAATATAAAAGTTACATAACTAACAAACAGAAGTCGAATGGTTTTAATTGCACTTAATGCGAAACAATCGAGCTTCACAATGCAAAAGCTATAACGGACGGAAATATGTAATAACAAATTAGAGCGCTGAAGGCACTGCATTTGTTCGCTATTGCTAAAGTGTTAGTAGCCTGTAATAACAACTTACATTATTCTACAAATTAAAGCTCTGAATGCAAGGTATTTGTTCGCTATTGCTAAAATGTGTTAGTAGCCTGTACTAGCAACTTACAGCATTCTACAAATTAGAGCGCTGAAGGCACTGCAGTTGTTCGCTATTGCTAAAGTGTTAGCAGCCATAAAAGGTAGGTTAAGTTCGAATTTCGGCATAATATCTCTTATCGTTCTTGAGTTATTCATTTAAAAATAGTGCAACTAAGGATTGTGCAGACACTACTTGAGTGAGAAAGTTTGTGTGCAATCATTAAGGAATTTTATCGAAGTGTTAGTAGGCATAAAAGGAATTTTAGTCCGATTTTGGGCATAATTGCTCTTATTGTAATTGAGTTATGCCACGTCAGGCGACGCATCCGACTCTCATAGTTCTAGTGAATATTAGTAATCAAGAAAAATAATTCAATGACTGTTGTAACATGTCTTTTTATCGCCGACTCTTGTTAAGTGTATTTGTAGAGTGGGACATGATTAATTATTTCATTACAATTATTTTATTGCTTACTATATTATTCACTTGGTTGTAATAGTAATAATGATCATAACATAATAATAATAATAATAGTGATAACACTAATAATAATAAAGAACATAATGCAATTCACAGTTTTTCGGTAATCGCGCAGTACATGTACATTCCAGTCACCTTATCAGAACATTACGCTGCATATGGGAACAGACTCAATAGCCGAGTGGTTGACGCCTTTAACTTTCACGCCGGCGGTAGGAGTTCGATCCCTATGAGGAGCAGGATGTTTTCTCATTTGTATTCATTTCATTTTTGCTTGCTACTCCAGACGCTTTATTTATTGAAAAAAGAAGACATTTCTTAAATGAAATTATTATCGTTTTGAAAAATACGGAATTGTACGGTATTTAGTTGTTTTTAGAGTGCTTAGCGGATTCTGCATGGAATTATCGTGCATTGGTATATGAGCCGTGTATAGGGATTTATCGTCATTCAAGTTCTGTGTTGGGCAGCAACAAGGTGGAGAAATAAAGAGGCAGTGCTGTAGAAGTGCGGCGCTCATGTTGGAATTTCATTTGTTGGATAGAGCGCTTGTTGGTGTTGATTCTATCGACGATGATAGGTGTATGTTTTTTGAGTGTGGTTCATTTAGTTATTATCAGTCATTATGCTTGTGTTTTTGAAAAGCTGAGTTGCAGTATCATTACTAGTATCTCAGCGTTTGGTTTGTAGAAGGAAGTCTTGCATATATACTTTCTATATCGTGCCCTTTTATGTAATATTTACAGCATTTCCGATTTAAATACTGGTTTTAACACCCACGTTCATTAAGGTGAATTATTATTATTATTATTTATGCCCCGGGCATCTTGATGTAGGAGGCATATAGTGATTGTCCTTTTCGTCCTTCCGTCCGTCCTTCCGTGCGTCCGTTGTCAACTTTTCATTCAAACAACATCTCCTCCTAAACCGCTTGGCAGATTTTTACCAAACTTCACAGGAATTATTATTGGGTGACCCTCTTTCAAAGTTGTTCAAATCATTACCGTCTGCTGCATATATAGGTCACCAGAGCTAAATATATATTTAAAAAGTGTAAACTTAAAATATCTTCTCCGAATCCGCAAGGCCAAGAGGTTTCATATTTGGTATGTAACATCCTATAGTGCTCCTCTACAAAGATTGTTCAAATTATGCCTCTGGGGTCAAAACTGGCCACGCCCCGGGGGTCACATGGTTATATAGAATACATAGCAAATTGACTTTAGAAATCTTCTCCTCTTAAACCAAAGAGCCCAGAGGTTTCATATTTGGTATGTAACATCCTATAGTGGTCCTCTACAAAGATTGTTCAAATAATGCCCCTGGGGTCAAAACTGGCCACGCCTCAGATGCCACATGGTTTCTATCGAATATATAGCAGAATGACTGAATAAATATTTTCCTTTGAAACCGCAAGGCCCAGAGGTTTCATATTTGGTATGTAACATCCTTTACTAAGTTTGTTCAAATTATGCACCTGGGGTCAAAACTGGCCACGCCCCAGGGATCATATGGTTTATATGGAATATATAGCAAAATGAACTTAAAAATCTTCTCCTCTAAAACAACAAGGCCCAGGGGTTTCATATTTCGTATGTAACATCCTGTAGTGGTCCTCTACAAAGATTGTTCAAATGATGCTCCTGGGATCAAAACTGGCCACGCCCCGGGGGTCACATGGTTTATATTGACTTATATAGCAAAATGTTGTTTAGAATCTTCTTCTCTAAAACCGCAAGGCCCAGAGGTTTCATATTTGGTATGTAACATCCTTTTGTGGTCCTCTACAAATATTTTTCAATTTATGCCTCTAGGTTCAAAACTGGCCACGCCCCGGGAGTCACATGATTTATATACAGTGAAATAGCAAAATGACTTTAAAAAATCTTCTCCTCAGAAACCGCAAGGCCCAGAGGTTTCTTATTTGGTAGGTAACATCATATAGCGGTCCTCTACAATGAGTGTTCAAATTGTTCAAATTCTGCCACTGGGGTCAAAACTGGCCACTCTCTGGAGGTCACATTGTTTTTATAAACTTAAATAGCAAAATGTCTTTAAAAATCTTCTCCTGAAACTGCATGGGACAGAGGTTTCGTATTTGGTTTGCAACATCCTATATTGATCCTCTACAAATATTGTTTAAATTATGCCCCATGGTTCAGAACTGACCACAACCCAGGGGTCACATGGTTTAACTAAACTTTTATAGCAAAATGACTAAAATTCTACTCTAATGACACCGCAAGGCCTAGAGGTGTCATATTTGGTATGTATATGTGGTCCTCTACAAATATTGTTCAAATTATGGCCCTGGGGTCAAAACTGGTCACGCCCTGCGGGTCACATGGTTTATATAGACTTACATAGCAAAATGACTTTAAATATCCTCACCTCTGAAACGGCAAGGCCCACAGCTTTCCTATATGTAGTACGTAACATTGCATAGTGGTCCTGTCTAAAGATTGTTCAAATTATGCCCCTGGGGTCAAATCTGGCAAAACCTCAATGGGTCACATGGTTTATATAAACTTAAATAGCAGAATGACTTTAAAAATCTTTACCTGGAATTGCAAGGCCTAAAGGTTTGTTGAAGATCGTTCAAATTATGCCTCTGGGATGAAAATAAGCCACGCCTTGGGGATGCAAATTGCAATTGGGTTACAAGGTCTCAGGTGAGCGTCCTTGGGCCCTCATCTTGACCTTACTTGCACAGTTTGTGTATTACCATACAATCTCGGATGGGATTGCTATTGGGTCAGATCACACCAGTTACACCTGAGTTATTGCTCCTTTGTCAAGCAAAAAAAGTGCAAAAATGTCCTTTTCCAACTATAGACTTTATTTCCCCAAATCTCAACCAAACTTTCACAGTTTGTGTATAACCATCAGATCTCAGTAGACGTATAAGCAAGATCAAACCAGCAACACCAGAGGTATAGCCCTTTGTTTGTGAAAACAATATGCAAGTATGGACATTATTCAGGATAGAGACTTGATTTTTCATCCAATCCCTACCAATTGTGTACAGTTTGTCTATGAATATAAGACTACATGTGAAGTCAAATAAAAGCATGATAAAAACGTTATCAATGATTGGCTTGCACACACGATTTTGATTCAATGTTTACCAAACTTACACAGTTTGCGCATGACCATAAAAATTGATTGTTAACATTTGATTTCCAACAGGTGCAAACCTTGCATGCAGATGTTTGTACATGCCAAATTGATGTGTTCAGAGCCTGCATTAACAACATTTATCAACATTGGACAGAAAATTATGAAAGAAAAAGCAACACTGGACCTTATAGCACAGCCATCGTAATTATTGCATTGCAACTAGTTCCTCAAAACTGTTTGCAATAAAGACATCAAAATCTGCTATTTCTACATTTTCCAGAATTGTCAATGACTGAATGCAAACGGGTCAGGTAAGAATATCGAGAAAAATGATTTGAGAACCATTAGCAAAAAAAAACAAACATCCACTTTCGAACTCGTACTTTAGTTAGCCCATTGCACTAACCGATGTTTTAAATCAAAAGCGATCCTATCCCCTCTGTGTATTGTTAAGATACCTTATTTTCAAACCTGTCACAACAGTATGGTCTTCATCTGTACCAGTTCTCAGGTGAGAGTTTTGGGCCATGATGGCCCTCTTGTTCTAAAATTCTTCATGTAGATTTATTAATTGCAAATGTTCATGTTAACAGTCATTTATGTAAGCTGACGTAAAAAGTCAATCAATTTGAATGATAATAATTAATATAATTAAGTACCTTCAAAATGATATACCATCATCATTAAAGTACTTCTATTTATAGAATTTAACTTTTCGTAATTAATATTTTTATACCGGTCAAAAGTAGTAATTATTTTTGCAATAAATCACCGACAACTTTTGGAAAGCAAAATCAACGCTTGTCAATGCAGCTGATATAGCTTTTATATTGACACAGTTTGTTTACAAAAACTATGGAATGGCGTTACACGTAGATGCTGGGGTAAAAGAAGCCACACCCAGGGGTCACATGGTTTCTAGAGACTTATTTGGAAAGTGGACTTTAAAAATCTCCTCTGAAACCGCAAGGCCCAGTGTACTATTTGCTTGAAACATTGTTTACTACAGATAATATTCAAATTATGCCCCTAGGGTAGTAACTGGCCACACCAGGTGGGTCACATTGTTTATATAGACTATAACATTCTTCTCCTGAAACTGCAAGGCAAAGATCTTTATACTCAGGTCAGTGGTTAGGTGACATTTGGCCCTTCTATTATAAGCCATTATGATTCCTTGAACTCAGGTGAGCGTCCTGGGATCATCATGGTCCTCTTGTTTTTCAAAGTTGAGATTTACACAGTATTTCACAGTTGGCGTATTAGCGTATATCCGAGATTATACAATTAAACAGACAGAAAGAAAGTTAGTGGATATACTGAAATCTCCACCTGGTAACTCTTCTTCCGCTATGTTAAAATGCGGATTCGTTTAATTTTAAGCCGCTGACCATGGAATCTAATCCAATACATGTGATTTTAGTAATAGGTCTTATGAACAGTTATTGTGTTTATTCGTCCATAACTTGTTTCTTATTTACGAAAGGCATTTTATACTGTTTTGTTCAAAGGCGCTTAGTACGTGTGGAATATATACATGTACTATAATGTACATGCTGGTTTATTCCAGAGTAAAAACCAGTTATCGCAAGCAGATAAAAGACGATAGCAAGTTACCAAAATATTAATGATTCACAGATTTCAATGCTTAGTCCTTGTATTTTGTTCGGTAAAATGCCCATTAGAAACAATTTCTGCAAAGTTTTCTTTTTATAGGCCTTTCCCAAAAACTAGGTGATCTCCCTTAGAAATTCATCCCGATATTGAGAATTCACATCCGCAAATTAGAAACCTGACGTTTGGCGACTTTTTTGCTAGCTTGCCATATAAAGTATTATAGATCTAAGATCAAATTCAAGTTTTTTATCTCACATTTTAAAATGTTGTTGTCTCCGTTGTTGTTCTTTGCCTATCACCTTATGAAATTTCGCCACCTTATTGAACAGAACAAAACTAAAACACTTTTTAGAATTAATAAATTGATTTAAATTAAAGAGTGAAAAAATATGCCACAGCATTTAATTTTAAATTATGAAGAATTGTAAGGTGATGTACATTTAAGAGCACATCATGTATGTTTTTAGCTCACCTGAGCACAAAGTGCTCATGGTGAGCTTTTGTGATCGCCTGTTGTCCGTCATGCGTGCGTGCGTGCTTGTGTGCATGCGTCGTAAACGTTTCATTCAAACAACAGTCCGCTGAATATGTAGGTCACCAGAGCTAAAAATAGATTTATAAAGAGAAAACTTTAAAAATCTTCGTCTATGAAACCGCAATGCTCAGAGCTTTCATATTTGATATGTGGCATCCTCTAGAGGTCCTCTACAAAGATTGTTCAAATTATGCCCCTGGGGTCAAAACGGGCAACGCCCCAGGGGTCACATGGTTTATATAGAATATATAGGAAAATGACTTTAAAAATCTTCTCCTCTGAAAACGCATGGCCCAAAGGTTTTATATTTGATATGTGACATTTTCTAGTGGTCCTCTAAAAAGATTGTTGAAATTATGCCCCGGGGGTGAAAACGTGCCACGACCTACGGGTCACATGGTTTATAAACACTTAAGTAGCAAAATAACTTTAAATATAATATGTATATTTGTGTTAATGGTAATTACATTATATTTCAAGAATATAATAAAGCATTTTTAAGCACCGTATAATATTTAGCACACAAAAAGAATATCTTCAACGAAAATAGCTTTAAAGTTAATGGGTATGGAATTTAAATAACAAGTTGTTGTCAAAAACATTGGAATTACGCTCGAACTTTCTGTGATGATACCTTATTTTCGCAATTTTAGCCGCAAAAAGAATGTTAGGTTAGAGTTACTTAGCAAAATCATTTAACTGAAAACAACTTTATTTAATTATTTTATTTAATAATGCAAATTTAATTCAGGATGAAGGCATGGGTTGTTTAAATACTGAAATCGCTATTTTCTTGTTTTATTGCATAATAACCGTTAAACATACTGTGTAGTTTGTTTGTCAATCTTCAAAGAGTAGACAATATTGTTAACAATCAAAATTATAATTTAATTAAATTGATAAAAAAGTACATGATGTATATTTTATACGTATGATGATATTTGTAAATTCATTTTTATGACATTAACACATTTTTAAGATTTAAAATCAAATAAAATGTTTTCTGGTAAATATGAATACGCTTATCCCGCCTTATAATGAATAAAAGTCGCCGGAAGTGAAGAGGGGACATGACTCGTGATTACAAAAGGGAAGTAACTTAATTTTGGGAAAGTCCTATTATCATATTTCTGGACTGCTGCTTTAAAACCCGGGCACTGTCTTCAAAAAATAGTAAATAAAATACCCTTTGCCATTAAATCAAAATCTTGGCGGGCCATAAACAAGAAATGTCTTTAAAAAAGACAATTGGCATTGACATTAATATACCGAGATATCGTTCTTACCATAAACATATGATACGAGAGGGCCAAGATGATCGGTTACGTGGCTTCTCTGACCACATATTTTTCGGTCCCCACCTGTATAAGGAGACTTCTAGGAATCCGGATTTTTCGGACACCATAAGAAAACTTCTAGGATCCCAAGATTAATTTGTGATTAATTCAATAATTTTTAATATTTGTACAGTAAATAAACCGATCATACGGCCCCTTTTTTCACCAGTGATACATGAAAAACCTAAATAATGTACGTAAACATCATTATTATATAAATTTGTCAAATTAACAATGTACAAAAAATAATTGCGGGAATGAATGAAAAATTATGTTTTATCAGACGCGTATAGTTATTCTTAAGTAATATAACCTACCTTCATATTGGAAGTTATTTATGTATAATACATACACATTGGGAAGTCAGTTTATCATTTATAGGCTAAAAAGATTAATGATTTTTTTCTTAGGCAGTGCTGCGACTTATTTTTATGGCCCGCCAATAATTCGATTTAATGCCAAAAAATATTTATTTACTATTTTTGGACGATCGCGCCCGGGTTTTACGGGACAATTCCAGAAATATGTTACTAAAACTAAAACTTTGTAGAAATTATTTCTAATGGGCATGTTACAGAACAAAATACAAAAACTACGCTTTTGAAATCCGTGAATTATTAACATTTTGGTAACTTGCTGTTGTCTATTTTCTGTATGCGATAACTGGTGACGACTCTGGAGTAAACCAGTATGTACATAATAGTATTTCATTCGTACAAAGCGCTTATGAACAATGCCTTTGGTAAATAAGAAACATATTTGGGACGAATAAACACCATAAACTTTCATAAGAACTATTAGTAAAATTATGATATATTGAATAAGATCCCATGTCTGAAATACTGTGTTAATTTTGAAAAAAAAGTCATATTTGATTGGGAACCTTTATAAATATCGTCTATTTGTTGATTTAAACTTTGTTTCATAGATGCTTTTGCTTGTATAATATTTATATAATATTTCATATTTCAGTCCTTATATTTTAAAGAAAATCTGTGTCAAAATAAGTCCTATGAAAACTATAGAAAATGCCAGCTGCATTGACAAGTGTTGATTTTCCTTTCCAAAAATTATTGGTGATTTACTGCAAAAATAATTCCTATTTTTGACAGTTATAAAAAATATGAATTACTTAAAGTTAAATTCTATAAATAGAAGTATTTTAATGCTGATGGTGTAATTTTAAGGCACTTATGGTAATTATGAACATTCGAATTGATTGCCTCTTTACATCAGCTTGCATAAATGACGGTTTGTGATTAATAAATCTATATGTAGAATTTTATATAAAAGGAATGCTTATGTTATTATTAAAACTTAAAATTGTCGTTAATCTGTACTTAATTACTTGTTTTACTTAGCCATACTTACATAGTGCCAAGAAAGCAATATAAAAGAGTAGGAGTAAAAATAATACTTAAAAAAAAACAACTCGCTCTCCCTCCTGATTGTTTTGGAAAAAGTGCCTGTGAAACCATTTTTTTTTTTCAGCCTTATACCTTTTTTTCTAATGAAAAGCAATCTTCAGAGAACATTCAGCGCATTTGAAATAATGTTGACTTCCATTTTGATAGCACAAACATAAAATTTCATAAGACTATGGCGATTGAAAATTTTCGGTAGGAATATGATGTATCAAGGGTTTCTGTGTATAATCGGTATCGCAAATCATGTATTAATGCTACGCAAAAATGAAGTAAAAGAAAGATGAATAACATTTCGACGTATTCAGAGACATATTTCACCACATTTTATTTATTTTAATTTTTTTTAATAAGTTGATTAACATCTACTGGAGCAGTTTATAGAAATGTGCAATTCTAATTGATTATTAACAGAACACAACTGCAATTCAATTCAAAATAACATGCACAGTCACTTTATAAACATAAATTCCCACTTTATTGAAATATTCGCTCTTGTGATTCTCTGGACGTTAATTGATGCATGTATATTATAACAGCTATACACCGGCAGCTGAACGCGGGCTATTTTTATAATAATCGTGAGTGTGTTGAACTCGCTAGAATCAATTGTTATTTATAGAGCGTACCGCTAGACTAAACACAATAGTATATTAAGTCTGGGAATGAGCATAATAGTCTGTTCATGACATACAATGAGAAAATATGTGCATACTTATGCTCAGTTCTAGAGTGTATATCGATAATATGTTTATAACAACCGCTGATGTAATATTTTATTCCCCAACAGTTGTTGGTAAACATTAAACCATTGTTGTAAGTTTGCATTCCCTAAAATTAGAAAATTTGCCCGATTCTATTCAATTTTCCTGCTGCATAATTAACGCAAGAAATCTAGGTCAAACGTGATCTTAGACAGCTACGCTGAAAAAACGTTGCGGCGCTTCCTGAAAAACAGTATTAATTTACTTTGTTTAGCCTTAGGCAACATTCTTTCATTATAGTATTTTAGGGCATTGATTATCTTTAATCAACATCTGTTTTCAATATCATTACCTGCATAGTAACACCAGTGCATTCAATCAAACACCATACCAGTATATAAGGCAATGCCGAAAATATATGTTCACTGCATTCCTTGCTTGAAATAAATGGTGTTCTTCTATTTTGACGTTGCAGGTAAGAAACTAGATAAATTTACTTTATTAATTTATGCCGTTATTTTTTGCGGTTGTTTAGGAGTGAAATTGAATGATTGATGTATGTGTGTATTTGTAAGACTGCATTCCTTTAAGAATAAATGGTGTATTTATATTTTGGCATTACAGTCTGGCTTCCTCCTCCACCTCTTATACAGCTGAAGTCGTTACCGCAAAATTCAACAAACGTTATCTACAAATTTCATTGAAAATAAATCATTAAACAAAAACTGTTCTTACAACAATTTGGAGATTCACAAAAAACTTAATTTTCAACAATCTGCATTGACAACAAACCAACCAGTTGTCGAAAATGTCGTCGTCAAATATATAAGATTTCAAACACATTTGAAAAATATAAAAAGGGTAGATGATAATACACCTCCACTCTGCGGAACAAGCACAAGTGGGCAAGAACAGCTGTCGCTATTGTATCTCTGAACTGCAGCAGAGCTGTCGCTATAATATCTCAGAACTGCAGAACAGCTGTCGCCATGGCTACCAAAGCATAATCAACTGGAAAACTTTAAAATCTTCTTGTCCAAAACCAATGGCTCTATTTAAAATCTTATTGTCCAAAACCATTCGCTGGATTTCAAAATAATTCCACAAAAATGTTCCTTGGGTTACCCTCTACCCAATTTCTTCAAATTATTTTGATTTGTAAAAAAACATGGCCTCCAAGGGGCAGGGCAGTTTTCCTCATATGGCTATAATGAAAACTTTGACAATCTTCTTGTCTGAAACTACTGACTGGATTTTGAATCATTTTCACTGGAATGTTTGTTAGGTGATCCTCTACCAAATTGTTTTCAAATTATTTTGATTCGTTAAAAAATGGCTGTAAGGGGGCAGGGCAGTTTTACTTAAATGGCTACATTGAAAACTTCGAAAATCAGGAATGTTCCTATGGTGATCCTCTATCAAATTTCTTTAAATTATTTTGATTCATTTAATACATGTACTTGTCAGAAAAAAAAGACAAGACAAAAAATTTCACATTATTTAATTCGTCGAAACATGAACTTGTCAGAAAAACAAAAAAACAGAACCAGAACAGACAAAAAACTTGTCAGAAATGACTGCTTGGCTTTCAAATTAATTTCACAGAAATATTTCTTTGCTGACCATCTACCAAATTTCTTTACAATATTGACTCATTTTGAAACACGAAATTGGGGGGGGGAGGGGGGGTAGTTTTCCTTTATTATAAATAAATGTATTATCATAGTTTAATATGGTTTATACGGTATGTGTTTTTAGGTTGTACGGTAATTTGCCGGCTGAAATTTCCTAAATTTCCTTCTGGAAGTATTGAAGATTTGAAACTAAGTGGTTTGAGAAATCATTCGACTACCAAGCGGGTTGTAGTACGGACTGAATTTACAGCATGACAAAATTTTCATGTGTATGAGATGTTTATGCAGCTTTCAGTGTGTCCTAGTTTCCCATATAAGGAATGAAGTGTAGTAGAACTGGTTTTCTCCCGTATTTCAATTAACTGTCTATGAATTAAAAACATCATTTTTGTTAAAAAATATTTATATTGTTAATCATGTTACATAAGTATATCTTAGATCTACTATCTAATTATTTACTGTAAAGTTCTGCATACCTTGTAATGTCGCTAACACCTGGACAAGTAAATTTGTGAAGAATCCTGGTATCTATTAAAAAGGGACATAAATCTAAACAATAATAGTTATTACAGTTATTGTGTGCGGAAATAATTGAAAGGCTTATATAGGCAAATGAATGATTGAGGTTGAAATTTAATGTTGATTGAGATTGAGATTTAGAAATTTTGGAGATTAAGTTTGAGGGTTGACGAAGATTGAGATTTAGGATTTTTTTGACATTGAGATTAAGGATTAACAGAGATTTTAATTTAAGAGTGCTTATGAATTAGGGTTGATTGAGATTTAGGATTAATTGAAATGAAGATTTAAGGTTCATTGAGATTGAGGTATAAGGTTAATGGAGATTGAGATAAAAAGCTGCTTGAAAACAATATTTAAGATGGATTAAGATTAATGAGAATTAAGGTTGCTTGAGATCGAGATTAAAGGTTGATTAAGATTTAAGTCTGCTTTAGATTGAGAATAAAGGCTGGTTGAGATTGATATTTAAAACTGCTTGAGACTGAGATTAAAATGTTGATTGAGATTGAGATTTAAAGGTGCTTGAGATTGGGATTAAAAGGTTGATTGATATTGAAATTTAAAGCTGCTCAAGATTGAGATTTAAAGCTGCCCGAGATTGAGATTTAAAGCTGCTCGAGATTGACATTTAAGACTACATGAGATTGAGATTAAGGCTGATTAAGATTGAGAATTAAGATTGCTTGAGATATAAAGCTGCATAAAATCGATATTTAAGGCTGATTAAGATGGACATTTAAAACCGCTTGAGATTGGGATTAAAGGCTGATGGAGATTGAGTTTTAAAACTGCTTGAAATTAAGATTTAAAGCTGCTCGAGAATGAGATATTAGGTTGATTAAGATTGAGAATTAAGGTTGCTTGAGATGAGATTAAATGTTGCTTGAGATTGAGATGAAAGGTTGCTTGTTGATGAGATTGCTTGAAATTTAGATGTAGGGTTGTTTGAGAGTTTTTCTGATTGCATTACGTTATGACAGACTGTGCGTGAAGGTAATAGTTTACACAAAAAGTGTATTGACATTGGGGTGATAAATTTGTCATAGGGATAGAAGATTGGAGTGCAAATTTGAAAGAAAACATACTTTATTCAGAAAAAGGGGATAATTAGTCATTACTTACTGATATTAATGAGGGATTATAGAATCTATTGACCATATTTTAAACGCCTAACTTTTTAGCTGGTGACTCGAATAGAATGGTACACAAAGTAAAACTATAACCAGTAGTAGGCTAAATTGGGGCGTGATGGCAGCTCTTATATTCCATGTATGTAGGAGACACCAGGAACAAATGGGGCACTAAGTGGTGTCACTGAAGGACATTTTTAGCCCAGTACTGAAGCTTTTGGGGCACAATTTCATGATAGAAACGTTCTCAGGAATGTACTCTATAGAGAACTTTATAGTGACCCTTAAGATGATAGGACAGAGCACCCATTAGGCAGAGGTTATGAACAGGAATCAAGGACTGGCAGGACTATTATTGGCAATTCAAACGTTTAACCCAAGAACAGGGGTGAGGTCTATGTACTATGAAGCCAGAAAAACGATTGCCAAGCATGAGGATGATCTGATTATGCGGTTTAATTTGAACAAATTGGTAATTTGAATGGGTGGAATGATAGCGAGAAGGTGTCTATGTGGACCATATTAAGGAAATCTTGAACCAGAGTTACACACCTAGAAAGCAGGTTTTAGCATACAGATGTGAATTTGGAACTTGGAAAAGATGTAGAAATGAATCAGTTATAGCTTTTGGCAAAGATCTCATGAATTTGGGAAACAATGCTTTTCCATGGATAGGGCCCCGTGCTTTAAAGACTTGTATAATTGACCAATATATAGAGAATACATGGTTGGTGACGGGATGGAGATAGTTTATCCGATGAGTCTTAGAAAATGAAAATAGGGTGAGCTTAAGCGAGCTCTATTTTTGTTTTCGGGCCGAACTGGATAAACTTTCTCCTTCCCGGTACCTACAGTGTATTCTATTAATCCTGATTTCTATTCAATTAAATTAAAAAACACCAAACACTAAAGTTTGAAATTAAAAAAAAATCAAGACGGGCCTCGACCTAATAACTCGCTTGCATGAATGCGTACTACCCAGAAAAAATAGTTCTCTATTTCTTAATCACCTTTTTCACAAAGCAAAAGTAAAATATTAATAAACCTTATTTGCTGATGTCAGTACGACACGAAAATGACGTAGTAAATCTGCTTTTGTTTTAAACCAGATTATATTGGTTTTTAAAGAGTTAAACTATGTCACACCAACTACGTCATTCATTTTGAGTTGTAAGTTTACACAATATAGTAAAACTAGAACGCGAGTGTTTTGCAGTTTAAAATACATGAAATCGGAATAAATATTTAGTGTTTCTGTGTTTTAGATGGATTATATTATGCAATAGCATTCAGATAAAAAGTGCATGGAATATTTGCCTCGAATGGAAACGATGCGATTGATCCCTTTTCAATTTTCTTTGATTTACTCGGATAGTATTAGTTGTGGGTGGAGGACAGTGTAACTGAAAGTGAAATAAATTATAAAATGTTTAGTTATACGTTAAAATTTTGATAACGTTTTCATTTCTTTTCATCGGAAATTGATATAAAAGGTTATTTCTTTGATGAATATGCTCTGTTGGTTGACCAAAGAAAGTCTATCCACAAAGAATAACCCGCTTGCATCAGATTCAAGTGTGTTGAAATGGAATGGAACTGGAAGGAAGTTGTTGTTAACAAGTCAAATGGAATGTGAGGACAAACAACTCATTTGTTGTTTAACTCTGTTAAACTAGACAACACAAAGTATGTATCGATGGAAAACTCTAAAGTAGACTTTATGCTGTGTCATTCTCGACAATGTTGTTATCCGGCGCGTAGGAATACCTATTGACGGTATATCACAGTCACGTGATCTACTGCCGGATATCAACAAGTTTATACGGTCACCGCTTTATAAGGTCACTGTTTGGGTAAGTAGCAGGATAAATTCAGGACTTTAGACGATTTTGATTGACATAAACTTGTTCAATTTACTCCCCTTTTGTTCTTGATGCTGCGATCAGTGCAGCAGTGGAATAATGTGGATTCCAGGGTTATTTATATTGCTTACTTAAAGACGTACGAGTCCCAGAATTAGGCCACTCTCTTTAGTGACCCAGTTGCATCTCTCAGATCATCTGTTATGCGTACATATGTTCAGTAGAGGACCTGCAGGAAATGTTTAGTTATATTTCGGAAGAGAGATTGCAAAAACGTTTATTGAACCTTAATAAAAAATGTAATAACATCAACTTTCAGGCATATAGAAAATCTTAAAGCAGAACCTCGCAGAACCTCAGTAACACTAGTTCATGCTTTAGTAACAGATACTGCTATGTATGGTTATTATCCTCAAAATCCAAGAGGTAATATATTTGAGGATATAAAAAGCTAATACATGACATTGATAACTACCAAACTAGGTACAATGGTCCTATGTTTCATGATATTTGAAATCCAAGACCATATCAGCAGGCTAGTTTTGAGAGAAATAACAGACCTAAATTCCATATACCTGATCATGGTTACATGAGATATATAGTTAATTCATATGAAAATTCAAGCCCTCACACGGTTCCTGGAAATTTTGATAATCTTTGTCATAATAACCCGTCATACATTAACAGACCATTTCTTTATAGATACTGTGAGGGAAATGGAAATGTAGAAAAACGCTGCAAGTAAAGAACCAGGAAATATTATGTTCTGATTGGTAAAGATCGAGACTGATTTACTAGTCAAAGAATCTCTAAGGCAATATAACCAAGAAGTTATTATTGTAGAAATCAACTGCTTAATGTAATATGATGCCACTAAGAATGTTGATAATGTAGCTGACTGTACACTTAAAGGGATTAATAGAAAAGAAACTAGTATAATAGGAAGTGATAAAGATAATTTTGTCAGCCAAAATGATAAAGAGGTGGTAGTTCATGGTTTTGAACAAACCTGTACGAGTTCTAACGAGTATTTATATTTTTAGTTCTGGTTAAGAATGTTCTTACCAACAGATGGGAGTTTTTGCGAGTTGGTGGATGCGTTTGGTTTGGAACCATTCCACTATGCGGAGTCATCCACTCTGTTTGAAGGACGATGAGCCATGCATCCCTTGACGCTGTGGGAGGCACCAGCACATATTCATTTTGAATTGATATGTCTCTTGTGAAATTAAACACCCGGCTTGTTGGCACACCTATCTTGTGTTGTGTATTTCATGAAAGCTGATGGTTAGATAATAAATAATTTATGTTTGGCATAAATGAAATGAGATAGAAAACATAATTATGGCTATATTGCAAACTTTGAAAATCTTTTTGTTTATTGTTTTGTTAATTGATGATTAACGCCAAGGTGCAGGGCAGTTTTCCTTACATTGAAAACTTTGAAAATCTTCTTGTCTATATAACCACTAGCTGGATATTTAAATAAGTTCACAGACATGTTTCTTTGATGACTGCCAATTTCCCTCATACTTTTTGTTTCGCTTATACACGATGTCTCTCGGTTGTTAATCGTTATTAACCTTTCTTCAAACATGTTATAACATGCTCTTATTTTTAGCTTCACTTTTCACCAAATAGTTCGAGCTATACAACTCACCATTCGGCGGCGTCTGCGTAATGTTCTGGTGAAGGTTTGCGTGCACCAAGTACATATCTCTGTAAATATTACAGATATTAAATTGAAACTTCACACATGTGTTCGGGGTCGTTATTATAACTCTGACCTGCAACAGAGCAGAATTATTCCCCTTTTTGTACTTAAAAAATCAGGTATAAGTTAGCTTGCAAGAGTTTAATATCTTTTTATCTGCGACAGATATTCAATTGAAACATGCCTTCAATGTCATTATATAAGGTCACTGGCCAAGGCACTTAACTGTGACCAGCATTTTAGCAGACTTATGCCCCTTTTTTGTAGTGATAGAGGCCAATTATTCTGGCAAGCTGTTAAATAGTTGAGCTGGCTGTCCTAAGACAGCTCTTGTTGTACTTAGAAATTCAGGTAAAAGTTTGCGTGCAACAACTCCATATCTCTAGAACTACTACAGATATTCAATTGAAACTTCACACACGTGTTCTGGATCATTATGTGAGGTCAATGACCAAGGCCCATTACTCTAATCAAGGTCAAAAGTCAAATTCAAGAAATCAATCCTAAACCATTTGTCCGGAGCATATCTTTGCCCAGAATGGATGGATTTTCAAATAACTTGGCAGAAGTGACAATTATAGTGAGCCGGAGTGTCATGCACAAGAACCAGATCCCTCGATCCATAATCAAGGTCACAATTCAAGGTCAAGGGTCAAATTTAAGAAATCAATCCTAAATATTTTGTCTGGAACATATCTTTGTCCAGCATTGATGGATTTTCAAATAACCTGGCAGAAGTGACAAGCATGCTGAGTCGGAGTGTCGTGCCCAAGAACTAAGTCCCTAGATCCAAGGTCAAGGTCACAATTGAAGCTCAAACTTCAAATTTTAGAAATCAATCCATAACACATTGTCTGGAGCATATCTTTGTCCAGCATGGATTGATTTTCAAATAACATGGCAGAAGTGACAAGCATGGTGAGACGATCTGTCAGGAACAAGAACAAGGTCCAAGGTCAAGGTCACAATACAAGGTCAAATTTAAGAAATCAATCCTAAACACTTTGTGTGGAGCATATCTTTGTCCAGCATGGATGGATTTTCAAATAACTTGGCAGAAGTGACAAGCATGGTTAGGCGGAGTGTCATGTGCAAGAACCAGGTCCCTAGGTCCAAGGTCAAGGTCACGATTTAAGGTCAAAAGTCAAATATTAAAATCAATTCTTAACGCTTAATCTAGAGCATATTCGTGCAGCATAGATGGATTTTCAAATAACTTGGCAGAAGTGACAAACATGGTGAGATGTAGTTGAGTCGCGCGCAAGAACCATTTTCCTAGATCCTAGGTCAAGGTCACAATTCAAGGTCAAAAGCGTAGTGGTAGCGTCAACGTTTTGTTTCCGCTCTCTAACTTGAGAATGAATTGAGCTTTTGTGATGAAACTTCATACATAGCTACCTTAGTGCAAGACTTCGCTTTGAATTTCATATGGGATGGGTGGGGTCGAGGTCACTGTTACTAAAAATAAAAACGGTTTCTGCTCATTAACTTGAGAACGCATTGAGATATTTTAATGAAACTGAATCCATAGATACCTAATATTGAGAAATAGATTGGGCTTGTATATGGGGTTAGTGGGGTCAAGGTCAAAGTCACTGTTACTAAAAATAGGAAACGGTTTCTGCTCAATAACTTGAGAAGGCATTGAGATATTTTAATGACACTAAATTCATAGATATTTTTTATTGAGAAGCTTTGGATTGCTTATGGGTTGGGTGGGGTCAAGGTCAAGGTCACTGTTACTAAAAATTGAAAAATATTTTCCCCTCATAAACTTGAGAAGGAATTGAGATATTTGAATTAAACGTCATTCATAGATACCTTATATTGAGACCTCGCTTGGGATTGCGTATATGGTGGATGGGGTCAAAGGCAGTGTTAATAAAAATAAAAATAAATTGGTTTCAGCTCAATAGTTTGAGAACACATGGAGATATTTTAATGAAACTTCATACATAGATATCTTATATCTAGACCTCCTTGGGATTGCATGTGGGGTGGATGGGGTCAAGATCACCGTTACTAAAAAGAGACAAACAAGTTTCTGCTCAATAGCTTGAGAATACATTGAGATATTTTGATGAAACTTTATATGTAGATACCTTATATCTAGACCTCACTTGGGATTGCATATGGGCGTATGTTTGTGACAATGGCACTCTTGTTTGTTGTGATAAAGGCCAATAACTCTGACAGAGTGGTTGAATAGTTGTGTGCGCTGTCCTAAGACAGCTGTTGTTACAATTCATTATGATCCATTACTCCCTGGTAAGTGACCCAGACCCATTTTGGCCCTGTTGTTAGTATTATTAATGTGCCTGTTGTGTTGACCACATCAGATATTTATGTTGACTATATATACACGGTCATAACACCTTTACATCTTATTATTGATTATTATATATTAGACACATAACATGATGTCAATTGACAATACTTATATTGACAATTGTTGACTGTGTATGGACTGATTGAAAATTCTGCAGAGAATAGTTTTATCAAAATTGATTTAATTAATTTCAGTCGCCCAGGAAGTGACTCTGTCTGGGAATGGCACGTCTACGTCAGGAACCGCTATGGCTCAGGGGAGTGCACTCGCCTTGATGTGTACTACATTACAGGATGCTATTGCCTTTAGATGGCATAGAAATACGAGCTTAGGGTTAAATCAACAGTTTACAATGGCCCTCAATTCGTCTGGTACATGTAAGTTTGAGGGAACCATACCAGCAGGACTCACATGTTCCTGTATCACTGCCCGTAAATATACGTGTACCATTCAGGCGATACAGTCTGATGAACATGGCGATACCTGGAAATGTGAGGCATTTATAGGCATGGTATTCATTTCCAGCAACACAGTGCAGATTACAGTTCTATGTAAGTTCTAGGTTAGTTGCCAATAATTAGTGTTTTGTTAGTGCCCCCACCATTAATGATGGGGGCATATAGTGTTGACCCTGTCTGTGTGTACATATGTATTTATGAACGTATGTATTCATGTATGTACGTATGTTCGGATTCTTGTCCAGAGCATAATTTTGTCCAGCATGGAAGGATTTTCAAATAACAGAAGTGTTAAGACAGTGTCGCACGCAATAACCAGGGCCTACTAATTTAAAACAACCTTAAGTTACGAGCTAAGATGATCCCTTCAGGCCGATTTATGGTGTCATTACGTTGGCGTTACACCGCTTACTCGAATTTTAACAACATTGGTGACCGGTAAATGCAAACCTGCCTCACCTTGTTGCTAATTGGTTGTAAAATGAAGCCTTGCCAAGAATGGAAACTTGTTCTTAGTGTTGAGTGTTGTGTTGACTAAATTGGCATAAAACTGGCTAGTTTGTCAGACATTGGATAAAAGTTTTTTGACAGGTTTTGTTATTATCTCCTCTGAAACCACAAGGACCAGAGGTTTCATGTTTGGTATGTAACATCCTATAGTTGTCCTCTACAAGAATTATTCAATTTATTCCCCTGGGGTCAAAACTGGCCACGCCCCGGGGGTCACATGGTATATATAGAATATATAGCAGAATGACATTTAAAATCTTATGCTCTGAAACCGCAAGGCGCAGAGGTGATATATTTGGTATGTAACATCCTATAGTGGTCCTCTACAAAGATTGTTCAAATTATGCCCTTGGGATCAAAACTGGGCACGACCCTGGGGTCACATCTTTTATATAGAAGATATAGCAAAATGACTTAAAAAGTCTTCTTCTCTGAAACCGCAAGGCCCAGAGGTTTCATGTTTGGTATGTAACATCCTTTAGTGGTCCCTCACATATTTTGTTCTAATTATTCCCCTGGGGTCAAAGCGGGCTACGCCCAGGGGGTCACATGTTTTATATAGAATATATAGCAAAATGACTTTAGAAAATAATCTGCTCTGAAACTGCAAGGCCCAGAGGTTTAATATTTGGTATGTAACATCCTTGAGTGGTCCTTAACAAAGTTGTTCAAATTATGGCCCTGGAATCAAAACGGGCCACTTTACGGGGCTCACATAGTTTATATAGAATATATTGCAAAATGACTTTTAAAATCTTCTCCTCTGAAACCACAAGGCCCAGAGCTTTGATATTTGGTATGTAACATCCTATAGTGGTCCTCTAAAAAGAATGTTCAAATTATGCCCCTGGGGTCAAAACTGGTCACGGCCCGGAGGTCACATGGTTTATATAGAACATATAGCAAAATGACTTTAAAAATCTTCTCCTCTGAAACCACAAGGCCCAGAGGTTTCATATTTGGTATGTTACATCCTTTAGTCGTCCTTTACAAATTTTGTTCTAATTATTCCCCTGGGGTCAAAGCGAGTTACGCCCCTGGGGTCACATGGTTTAGGTAGAATATATAGCAAAATGACTTTAAAATATTCTCCTCTGACACCACAAGGCCCAGAGATATCATATTTGATATGTAACATCTTTTAGTGGTCCTCTTCAAAGATTGTTCAAATGATGCCTCTTGGGTCAAAACTGGCCACGCCCCTGGGGTCAGATGGTTTATATAAACTTAAATAGCAAAATGTCTTAAATGTTTTCTCTGAAACCTCACGGCCCAGAGGTTTCAGATTTGGTATGTGACATCCTATAGTGGTCCTCTACAAATATTGTTCAGATGATTCCCCTGGGGTCAAACCTGGCAATGCCCCGGGGTCACCTGATTTATATAGACTTACATAGCAAAATGAATTAAAAATCTTCTCCTCAGAAAATGCAGGGCCCAGGACTTTCTTATTTGGTAAGTAACATCATATAGTAGTTTTTTTCAAAGACTGTTCAAATTATGCCCCTGGATTCAAAACTGCTCATGTCCCGGGGGTCACATGGTTTATATCAACGTTAATAGCAAAATGTTTTTAAATTCTTCTCCTCTGACACTGCAAGGCCCAGATGTTTCGTATTTGGTATGTATCATCCTCAAATTGTCCTCTGAAAATGTTGTTCAAATTATGCCCCATGGGTCAAAACTCACCACACCCCAGGGGTCACATGGTTTATATAGATTTAAATCGCAAAATGACTTTAGGGGGTATGTACGATCTTATCAAATTTCGATAAAAAAAATATGAAAGTGAACCGATAAAATTGTGATGAATAAAGAATTAGAATAAAAGTTCTGAAGAACTTGTATTAAAAAATCTTCGAAATTAGAGCTTTAAGCCGCTAAAATACTTTCCTTATTGCAGTTGAAAACCCATTCATATACATTAGGCATGTGCAATATTGGGAAAACCCCAATATCCATTGTAAGTTGACTTAAGACATTGACAGAGCCTATATTTACAAGACAGCTGTAATCATAATCAAAGAATGCATTTACCGTGAAAATGTCTATACTTAACGGGATTTTGAGTGGTGGTTTAAAATAGAGGGTCCACCATCCGCAATGATCAGACTGATATGAACATCTTTGTATTGTTTCACACATGATTTAGTAGCCTGTTCGACAATTTTGTCAGTAAAAACACGTCTTTGCAGTCCTTTAGTTAATGCAATAATTCCATTACAGTGTTGTAGACTCGATCTATAAAGCATTTAGTAATGTGGTTTGGGCCTCACTATGAACGGTTCACTGCGTATAGCACATGCTAAATTTAATTGACTATGTGGATGTTCTAAATGGTATTCAAGCGATGTTTCACCCACAAATACGATTAAACGTGTTGGTATCGGCATGGCGCTAGAAATAAATTTGTCGTTATAAAGAATTATATTGAACAAGGCTTTGATAGTATTGCAAGCAATACAGGAGTCCCCTAGCGGTGAAAACCCCTACTAATTAAGCATTGTGTAATACCGTCAAATCGCCCTTTATCTGTAGATGTACAAAGTTTCATATTCAAATCCCATTTGTCACTGCAGTATTAAGTTGTTGTATTTTAGGGCCCCGCAAATTTTTGGCGGGTGCCCTATAGTAATCACACTGTCTGTGTGTCTGTCCGTCCGTCCGCATTTTTCATGCTGTTCTTTTATAACTTTAAAGCCGTTTCAGCTATTAATTTTAAACTTCATGGGTGGATAGATCTCATTAAGGAGAAGTGCAGAGCACAAGAATCATTACTCTGCACATAAGGTTCTGGAGTTATTGCCGTTTGTTAATTTTTCATACTGCGTTTTTGCCTGGAGCATAACTCTTAGACTATAAGAGGTATTAACTTGAAACTCCATAGGTGGATAGATCTCATTGAGAAGAAGTGCAGTGCACAAGAACCGTTACTCTGCACTTTATAATTCTGGAGTTATTGCCCTTTGTAATTTTTTTATTTTTAGGCGGAGTCAACATTTGGTCTCAGCTCTCTAAATAAAAAATTGAAATGTTTCAATGAAACTTCATCCATAGATACCTTATATCGAGACCTGGCTTGGGATTACATAGGGGGTGGTTGGAGTCACTGTCAAGGTCACCATTGCAAAAATAGAAAAACGGTTTCCGCTCAATTACTCGAAAACGAATTGAGCTATTGTAATTCAACTTCACACATAGATACCTTTTATAAAGACATCGCTTGGGATTGCATAGGGGGTGGGTGGGATCAAGGTCAAGTCACCGTTACTAAAAATATAAAAGCGGTTCCTCACCATTAAACATGCTTTCATTCGGGGCCCGCTGTCACTCATGTGACAAAGCTCTAGTTACCTCCCGTAATTGCGAATTCACATCTGCAAATTTGAAACCCGATTACAGCGACTTTTTTCTAGCTTGCCATATAAAGTATAACAGATCTAATACCAAGCGGCTTTCAAAACTTGTTATGGATTGTTAAAACCATATGTATTGATTAAATATTAAAAACAAATAATAGAGGATATATGTTACAAAAATGAATTATTTGAACTAAATGTAGTATTGTTTTAAACTCATTACTAAGGCCACTTGTCCATATGACAGGTATCAAAAAAAAAAAGTCTCCTTGCCTCATCTTAAACGGATTGTTTTCCACATAAACACCACGAATGAACACATGTTCTCTAAATGGATACTTAGTTATCTGTCTGAAGAGGGGGTAATACAAATACCAAAGCCACAAACCGGGGGATCTTATCAAAATGCCTTAGAACAATACCGCTAATCGGATGCAGTTGCGTAATGCATATATGATCAAGATCTACATGCAGAGACCACTAACATGTCACACTTTGTCTCCATTGTTTGCGTCTCAAATTAAAGTTTATCTTACATTTTAAAATGTTGTTTTCTCCGTTGTTGTCATTGCCTATCACCATATGAAATTCGCCACCTTTTTGAACAGAATAGAATTAAAAGAATTAAAACACGTTTTTGAATTATTAAATTGGTTTAAATTAAAGAGTGAAATAACATAGCATAGCATTTACTATTAAATTATGAAAAATTGTAAGGTTGTGCACATTTAAGAGCTCATTGTGTTGTTTTTTTCTAAAACATATTAGCTGCTACGAGAATACAATTTTGTTTTTTTCCACTATTCAGACAGGAGTGAAGAAATAATATTTGTAATAAAACATCCGTTATAACATTTTACGATGAGTGACATCATCTTTAGTTATTGGAATATTGTGTTAACGGTTATTATACCCCAGCAAACGAAGTGTAGGGGTGAGGGGGGGGGGTTATATAGCAGTGAGCTTGTCAGTCTGTCGGTCTGTTGGTTTTTGGTTTCCGGATGATAACTCAAGAAACGCTTGACATATTCAAATACTTTTTGGTACACATGTGTAACATAATAGAATACAGGTCAAGTTCGAAGTTGGTTACACACCACTAAATTTTGACAGAATTATGGCCCCTTTTCGACTGAAAATTCCCCTAAAACATGGTTTCCAGATAATAATTAAAAAAAGGCTTGACATATTCAAATTATTTTGGGTACACATGTCAGAGTACAGGTCTGATTTGATGTTGGTTACAAACCACTAAATTGTGACAGAGTTATGACCCCTTTTAGACTGAAAATTCCCTAAAAACATGATTTCTGGAAGATAACTCAAGAATGGCTTGACATATTCAAATAATACTTGGTATACATGTGGGGCATCACAAAATACAGGTCAAGTGCAACGTTGGTTACAAACCACTACATTTTGACACAGTTATGGCCCCTTTTTGACTGAAATTCCCGAGAAACATGGACAATAACTCATGAAAAGCTTCACATATTTAAATTAATTTTGGTACATAGGTGTAACATCATAAAATAAAGATCAAGTTCAACTTTGGTTACAAACCACTAAATGTTGACAGAGTTTTGGCTCCTATTGAAATTAAATTTTTCCAAATACACTGTTGACCATTCACAAATTAACGCATTCTCACTCTGTCCATTTCTTTCGAATGGATGCCAAAGTTTTATGAGAAGGCCACGGGGTATATCCGTCACTCATGTGACAAATCTAGTTAAATGAAACTTGTTTTGTTACATTATATTTCAAGATTATAACAAAGCATGTTCAAGCACATTATAATATTTAGACAGAGATCTATTAACACACGTTTATTAATAGATCTTTGTTTATTGATAGATCTTTGATTAAGCACACAACAAGAAAATCGGCTACGAAATTAGATTTAAAGTTAAACACAACGTGTACGGAATTTAAATAACATGTTGCTGTCAAAAACATCGGAATTACTTTTTGTGATGATATCTTATTTTCGTTATTTCAGTCGCCATAAGAATGTTAGCTTAGAGTTACTTACAGGCTTTCTACTGGTCCCTACTTTTCCTACTTTTCCTACTTTTTCCTACATTTTAGCTCACCTGAGCACAAAGTGCTCATGGTAAGCTTTTGTGATCGCCGGTTGTCAGTCGTCCGTGCAAAAGTGTGTGCGTGCGTCCATCGTCAACTTTTCATTCAGACAATATCTCCTCCTAAACCACTTGGCAGATTTTCACCAAACCTCACAGGAATGATCATTAGGTGACCTCTTTCAAAGTTGCTCAAATCGTTACGGTTCGCTGCATATATGTAGGTAACAAGAGCTAAAAATAGATTTTAAAGTGTAACAAGTGTAAACTTGAAAAATCTTCTCTGGAACCTCAATGCCCAGAAGTTTCATATTTGGAATGTGACATCCTATAGTGGTCCTCTACAAAGATTGTTCAAATTGTGACCCTGGGGTCTAAAGGTGTTACGCCCCAGGGGTCACATAGTTTATATACAATATATAGCAAAAGGACTTTTAAAATCTTCTTTGAAACCACAAGGCCCAGAGGTTTCATATTTGGTATGTAACATCCTTTAGTGGTCCTTTACAAAGTTTGTTCAAATTATGCCCCTGGGGTCAGAACTGGCCACGTCCTAGGGGTCACATGGTTAATATAGAATATATAGCAAAATTGCTTAAACAATCTCCTCTTCTGAAACCGCAAGGCCCAGAGGTTTCATATTTAGTATGTAACATCCTTTAGTTGTCCTTTACAAAGTTTTATTTAAATTATGCCCCTGTGGTCAAAACGGGGCACGCCCCGGGAGTCACATGGTTTATATAGAATATATAGAAAAATGACTTTAAAAATATTTTCCTCTTAAACCACTAGGCCCAGAGGTTTCATATTTGATATGTTGCATCCTATAGTGGTCTTCTACAAATATTGTTCAAATTATGCCCCTTGGGTCAGTACTGACCACGCCCTGGGGGTCACCTCGTTTATAAAACGTAAATAGCGAAATGTCTTTAAAAATCTTCTCTGAAACTTCAAGGCCAAGAATTTTCATATTTGGTATGTTACATCCTATAGTTGTCCTCTACAAATATTGTTCAATTTATGCCTCTGGATGAAAACTGGCAACGCCCCGGGGGTTACATGATTTATGTAGACTTAAATAGCAAAACGACTTTAAAAATCTTCTAAAAAACTGCAAGGCCCAGAGGTTTCTTATTTGGTATGTAACATCGTATAGTGGTCCTCTACAAAGACTGTTCAAATTATGCCCCTGGGGTCAAAACTTGCCACGTCCAGGGGGTCACATGGTTTATATAAAAACTTAATTAGCAAAACAAATTAAAATTTGTTTTTCTCTGAAACCGCAAGGCCCAGAGGTTTTGTATGTAGTCTCTAACATATTGTAGTGGTCCTCTACAAAGTTTGTTCAAGTTATGCCCCTTTGGTAAAAAATGACCAAACCCCGGGGGTCACATGGTTTATATAGACTTAAATAGCAAAATGATTTTAAAAACCTTCTGCTCTGAAACCGCAAGCCGTAGCGGTTTCATATTTGGTATCTAACATTGCATAGTGGTCCTCTACAAAGATTGTTCAAATTATGCCCCTGGGGCCAAATCTGGCCACATCCGAGGGGTTACATGGTTTATAAAGACTTTTAAATAGCAAAATTACTTTAAAAATCTTGAACTGAAACTGCAAGGCCCAGAGGTTTGTTCAAGATTGTTCACATTATGCCCCTGGGATAAAAATAAGCCACGCCTCAGGGATGCAAATTTCTATTGGGTCACCAGGTCTCATGTGAGCGTCCTAGGGCCCTCAGGGCCCTCTTGTTATTGTTGACTCGTTTGCAATGTCTTAATACCCCCTTCTGTGTAAAACAATTCTAAAATTCCCACATCTGTGGGTACGGGTACTCTGCCCCCAAACTCGAGAGAGACCCCAGGAGCTGGTCTCTGTCATTGCCAATACTCAGGTGACCTCTTTTGGCCATAATGGCCCTCTTGTTTCCTAATGTGACTTAATTGAAAAATTTAACAATCTTTTTGTCAGAAACCACTGGGTGGATTTCAAAATAATTTCAGACAAATGTTCCTTGGATGGTCCTGTACAAAAATACTTCATATTATTTTGTTTTGTTACAAAACATGTCTGCCAGGGGGCGGGACCTTTTTTTCTTATATGACACTATAGAAAACTTTAAAAATCTTCTTGTCAGAAACCAGTGGTCAGATTTTCAAATAATTTTACACAAATGTTCCTTGTGTGGTCCTCTACCAAAATTCTTCAAATTATATTAATTTGTTGAAAAACATGGCCCCCAGAGGGCGGTGCCTTTTTTCTTATATGGCTTTATTGAAAATCTTAACAATATTCTTGTCAGTAACCACCGGTTGGAATTCATTATAATTTCACACAAATGTTCCATGGCTGACACTCTACCAAAATTCTTGAAATTATTTGGATGCATTAAAAAACATGGCTCCAGTGGGTGGGATCTTTTTCCTTATTTGGCTATACTGAAATGTTAGAAAATCTTCTTGTCAGTAACCACTGGTTGGATTTCAAAATAATTTCACAGAAATGTTTATTGGGCGACCCTCAACTAAAATAGTTCACATTATTTTGATACGTTAAAAATCATGGCTACCTTGCTCAAAACTTTAACGGCGAGTTAAGCTAACAGACGTTAAATTTTGGGTTGATTTATTTATGTCAAAGAAAAGTTACAATTTTAAACTGTGAGTGTATTCTATACAAAATGTTATGTTTAATAATTCACCAAATGTTTGATAAACAAGAAGCTTGTAGTATTTGCTTTATTTAAATCTTAAGTTAACAGGCTGTTAGCTTAATTTTCCGTTAAAGTTTTGAGCAACTGGGCACAGGAGGAGAGGCAGTTTTGCTTATATGGCTTTTTTGAAAACATAAAAATTCTTCTTGTCGGTAACCACTAGTTGGATTTTGAAATAATTTCATAGAAATGTTCCTAGTGTGACACTCTATCAAAGTACTTTAGATTGTTGTGATACATTGAAAGTATTTACCCAGGGGGCGGCGTTTTCTATATATGGCTTCAATGAAAACTGCAAATATTCTATAACCACTAGTAGTACTTTGAAATAATTTCACACAAAAAATATTTCATGGGTGACTATTATCTACCTAATTCCTTCAAATTATTTTGTTATGCTAGTGATCCATCAATGATGTTGGTGGTCAACTGTTACTTCACCTCCGAACATGCATTATGATTCATTAAAGCAGAAGTCCAGAAATATGTTAATAAAATAAAACTTGTTTCTAATGGACATCTTACCAATAAAAAATAAAAAAAACGCCTTGAAATCGATAAAATATAAACTTTTTTGTAACATTTTATCGTATAGTTATCTGTATGTGATGCCTCTGAAGTAAGACAGCATGTACATTGGTGTATATTCCGTTCGTATCAAGCGTTTTAAAACATACATATTATAAAATGCCTTTTATAAATAAGAAAGAGTTTTCAATCAAATAAACTTAATTAATGTTCATTAGAACTAATGGCAGTTTAAGATGTGTTGAATTATATTATATCGACTATTTCATTAAACTCGGTTGAGCGACCCGGGGCCACTTTGGCCCTGTTGTTTTAAAAACCCAAATGTGTTCATATAATTTATGAAATAATAAAAGCTAACATATTTATGTACATTTTAATGCATTTTTTTGTTTTCATTGAAACCTTCCATATTAAAAAATAAATTAGAATCCCATATCATTGGCAAATGATTGCACATTGTTAGGATTGGAGTACTGAATTGATTTCAAATGTATTATTTGCCAGTGCTGAATTGTTTCATGACACACATAAATAATACTATGGGTGTGCTAAAAGTGCTGTAAAATTTACATAACATGTACAATTTACACAAAAATTGAACTGTATAATGGGTATATGATGACCTTCCCAACAGATGAAAAAAAAAGGAAATTTACTATCAATCAGTTACCATGGTAACAATAACAATAACTAAACAGAACATTTTTTAAGTTTTTTGTTTCTTTTTATTCACAAATATGTTCTTTAAGAATTGAATGTTGATAGTTAAAGATATGTCCTTTAAACAAATAAACACAAAACGACATCATGTGGTGAGTGTAGATACAGATTAAGTACACTACCTAACAACCATCTAACAGCAACATTTTACTTACACCAAATAAGATTAAAAATATGAATAACCTAGAAACAATTGAATATTATTACTAAAGTTTCAGTATATTCTTCCAAAAAAATGTTGGACTTATGTCAAATAATCTATAACACAGAAGCCAGAACTTCACATTGTTGGAATTGAAAGAGTATTGTTCAACATTCTAATTATGCGATACATATATCCCACAGAACATTTAATTCTTATGAGAAGAATGGGTTATATATATAGTAATAATGTAAATTATGAATAAACAACAATTACCGGTCTTATCTGGAGAAACAATCTACATAAAATTAAAAGAAAAATAGTTTTTTGGGGGTGAATATAATATTTACAAACGTGCTGTTATAATAATTGTTCATTTTTGTTTTGTTGATTTTGTTTTATCCAGCTGGCAGATGTATTCCAGTGCCTATATGTTGCAGTTATTGATACTTTCGAAGTTTAAAAACAAGTCAATTATAAAAAAGTGGGCAAATATACATTCATGAATCATACATTTCAGTTAGTAAGACTCAATGTAATGCTTGTTATACTGCTTTTATTTTTATGTTTCCAGTTAGTTGGGACAATCTGTTAGCATGATGCATATACAATTATTCCATAAAACATAACAGACAGGTGTGTAGCTCTTATAAAATATACACACAATCCATGACATTGTTTGGCCAATTATCTGGTAAAATAGTTGAGGATGTAAACAAGACAGTTTTTTTGAAAATATAGATTTCAAGAATCAATGTTCTTGTAATGTAATGACATTCATCAAATAAAATACATTTAATTATTTTGTCATTATTTGAATAAGTGAATATTGTGTGTATTAAATTTGTATAGTTAAAAAACCATTACCTGTTTTGACTGTCACTTTGCGTGAAATTACGAGCACATGTACGTTTATTTTTTATTTGTTTTGGTTTGCACAAATCTCTATCATCTTCAGCAAATAAGCAAACATTGCAGGTAGAAGGTTACCCAAGGCTGGAACAACTCATGGAACTTCTGGTCGCTAAAAAGTTTCCAGTATGTGTTGTGAAAGACAATGAAATATTATCTTGGATGATATACATGTAAGCTGTTGTTACCGGCATGCAAGTTTTAGTAATTAGAACAATATTTGCCGCTTATGCAGTTGATGTTCAGTATGAAAAATGTACCGGGAATAACAAATTAGATGCACAATAATGAAATGTTTGTCAGTTGTGTTATTATGGCTGACAGAAGAGAAACAGTATTCATAAATAGTAGAGACTGTAGGAACTGCCGCATGATTTGCTTGCTTGACAGCTTGATTATCTTTATAAGTAACAGTGAAACAACTAGTTAACATGATATTGGTTTTATAAAGCAAATTAATACAATTATATATTGTGGTAAAATGTTCAATATTATTAGAAATGTTTCTTTAATGTTCATAGCAAATAGTAGAATACCCATTACTGACATTCATCTTTGCAACAGGGGTGTGGAAATATGAAACTTGTTTACTAGTCCACGGACAAATTTATTTAAAAAATGTACTTGTCCGCAATCAACAGTAACAGCTCCAAACAAAAATATAGTTTTATGCCAGGTCTTCTTTCATGATGTGTTTTCCTTAAGTAATAAATTATTTGAGTATATAATAATATGAAAATAATATTTTTGAACTTCCAACTAGTACATCATTCACACACTGAAATTGCACTTGTCTACCAGGGACAAGTAGACAGGAACAAATTACTTGTCCAACAGTAAAATTACCCGCGTCGGACAAGTTGGGCATAGGATTTCCCCACCCCTGAGTGCCATTGCAACAGTGCAAGCTTTGTAATCTTTCTTTAGATCTAAGGTTCATCGTCTATTGGTCTTGTATTCTATCAACTAAATGTGACCAAAAAGTCATGTGATTAGTTCTTCCAAATGGCCAAGTAGTTAGATGTTTAACATCATATATGCACTTTTATTTTAAAAAAAAACATAATAAAATGTGAATAAGAATCTTATCTTGACTTATTTTGGATCATTCCAATTATGACCAATTAATTATTGACATTATCTATTTAATTACATTTAATTGTCTGAAGTTGATTATGAATAAATTGAAAATATTCCACTATAAATTAAACCATGCCTTGAGGAAATGTTTTTACTTTCAAAATGACTTGTTTAAATGTTTTTCAAATCATCAAATGATACAGTCTTGTCAATATACAGCTGCAAACGATTTAGCAATGACTTGGTTTGATTTTTATTTAAAACAATACTTATTGTTGAATATTTCGATTCGATTTATATTTCCTTTTTACTGGCTTGGTTTTGTGTATTTATGAGGCATCACTTGAAGTGTAGTAGAGTTGTATTTGTTTAATGCCATTGTAATGGTTAATGTCAGTATGTGTGCCTAATATTTAAATACAATAAGAATAAAGGAAAACATTTGGTGATAATGTTTGACATTAGATCAATAGTTCAGTGTCACAGCAACACTGATGCCATGATCAATTTACACGATGATTCTACACCATCAAACACTGAATGTATATATTTAACAGTTTTTTGACAAATCATTTATACATATATAAAAGAGATTTGAAAGGTACTTGGTTGGTTTAGTATGGACAATCGGATCGGGCCATTTACAATTGATTTATGCATCGAAAGATGCATCAGAAGATTAGTTGCAGCTATACTCGTCAAGCAATGCGCAATATTTTCTGGAGAAAATTATCAAATATTGAAGAGCATATACAATGTATGTTTATACTAATATGTACAGAAGTATTCGATTAGCCGCTGCTTATAACTCAGCATAGATAGGCCTATTGATTTATATTTATTAATAAACCAAAGTTGAAACATTTTAAAGTCAAATTTAATTTAAAATAAAGGCACACTTGTAATCAACACATGTAAAGATAATTTGATTAATATTGGCTGGGAAGTTCAACATGTAAATTAAAAAAAAAAAGTAGAAATCAATAACATTGCAATTTTTACAATATTTTATGCATGTAATTATACTCATCAGTTTTTTCCCAATCACATTAAAAAGATGTGTAAATTGTTACAATTTAAAATTATAGTTAAGAAACTTTGGAGTACTTATGTAATGTTGTTGATTATAAAGTAAGTAGAACCAAAACAACTCATTTCAACTAATGCAGTTTTAAAGTGAAAGTGAAAGTAAATTGACATAATTATAACTAGAGCATGTGTACGATTTCTTACCCATTTCTGAATCCAATGGTTTTGTCAATAATGGAGAGAAATCCTTAAAGCACAATAAATACTGTGCTTTTACATCGTTAAGTTCTTATTTACAGTGGGAAAGTCCTTTACAGTTTGTCCCAAGTGAAAACAAACACTACGTCCGCCATTTTGTTTGATTTGACAGGAAATAATCTCTCGCATTTCCTGTGCAAAACAAATTAAATACAAACTAAATTTAACAATAATTACTAAAGCTAATAATTCAATTAATTGTTAAACCATGTTTGATAAGAAAACAAGCATGACACCTCATTTGTATCAATAATATTAATTTTTTTAACCTTATGTACAATTGTTGTAACAACAAAATGGCGAAAGATGTTGACAGTTATTAACAGAGAAAATCAAACACTTTTTAACTCACATGAGCGCAAAGTGCTCACGGTGAGCTTTTGTGGTCGCCCGTTGTTTGTCGTGCGTGTCTGCGTGCGTGTGTGCGTGTGTTGTCAGCTTTTCATTCAAACAACATCTCCTCCTAAACCGCTTGGCAGATTTTCACCAAACTTCACAGGAATGATTCTTGGGTAGACCTCTTTCAAAGTTGTTCAAATCTTTCTGGACCGCTGAATATGTAGGTTCCCAGAGCAAGAAATAGATTTAAAAAGTGAAATTTTTAAAATGTGCTTCTATGAAACCGCAGGGCTCAACAATTTCATATTTGATATGTGACATCCTCTAGAGGTCCTCCACAAAGATCGTTCAAATTATGCCCCTGGGTTCCAAACGGGCCACGCCCCGGGGGGTCACATGATTTATATAGAATAAATAGCAAAATGACTTTAAAAATAATTTTCTCTGAAACCACAAGGCCCAGAGGTTGTAACATCCTATAGTGGTCCCCTACAAAGATTGTTCAAATTATGCCCCTGGGGTCAAAACTGGCCACACCCCGGGGGTCTCATGGTTTATATAGAATATATAGCAAAATAACTTTTAAAATCTACTCCTCTGAAACCGCAAGGCCCAGAGGTTTCATATTTGGTATGTAACATCCTTTAGTGGTCCTTTACAAAGATTGTTCAAATTATGTCCCTGGGGTCAAAAAATTATGTCCCTGGGGCCACGCCCAGGGGGTCACATGGTTTATATAAACTTATGTAGCAAAATGTTTTAAAATTTTCTTTTCTGAAACTGCAAGGCTCAGAGGTTTTGTATTTGGTATTTAACATCCTATAGTGGTACTCTACAAAGATTGTTGAAATTATGCCCAATGGGTCTAAACATACCACACCCCATTGGTCACATGGTTAATAGAGACTTAAAAAGCAAAATGACTTTAAAATTCTTCTCCTCTGAAACTGCAAGGCCTAGAGGTTTCATATTTGGTATGTAACATTATATAGTGGTCTTCTGCAAAGAGTGATCAAATTATGCCCCTGGGGTCAAAACTGGTCACGCCCAGGGGAGTCAAATGGTTTATATAGACTTAAAAAGCAAAATGACTTTAAAAATCTGCTCTGAAACGGCAAGGCCCACAGCTTTCCTATATTTGTTACGTAAAATTGCATAGTGGTCCTCTCCAAAGATTATTCAAATTATGCCCCTGGGGTCAAATCTGGCCAGTCCCCGAGGGGTCAAATGGTTTATATAGACTTGAATAGCGAAATGACTTACAAAATATTTACCTGAAACCGCAACGCCCACAGCTTTCCTATATTTGGTATGTAATATTGCATAGTGATCCTCTCCTAAGATTGTTCAAATTATACCCCTGGGGTTAAATCTGGCCACCCCCCGAGGAGTCACATGATTTATACAGACTTAAATAGCAAAATGACTTAAAAAATCTTTACCGGAGCCGCAAGGCCCGGAGGTTTGTTCAAGGTTGTTCAACTAACGCCCCTGGGATAAAAAATAAGCCAAGCCTCGGGGATGCAAATTCCAATTGGGTTACAAGGTCTCAGGTGAGCGTCCTAGGGCCCTCATGGCCCTCTTGTAAACTGTGTAATTTGGATTGAAAATTGAAATGATTAATCAGAATGGTGCAGAAAAGTGTCTGGAATTGGATTATATACAGCATACAGGATGTCACATTTGTATTTATTTGAAAAAAAAAACGACCAGAAAGTGGAGGACATAAGGAATACAAGATATGGCGAAAATATCCAGTCTCAGCATGGGCCAGGTTACCTATAGCTTGACCGGATATATTCGGTCTCAGCACTGCTAGGGTTAATATAAAACATCCTGTTGTTCAAAACATTTTCTAGCACATTATTAATGCATAGTTCAATAATTTTGTGAACTTTTATTGTTTTACAATTAATTCCATGGTCATACATGCAATGTATGTTATGTCGAAATGTGTAGTTGGCTGGCCCTCTTCCCAAATACCTACAATTATTTTGATTCGTTAAAAAACATGGCTGCCAGGGGGTGGGGCATATATGGCTTAATTGAAAACATTAAAAATCTTCTTTGAGTAACCACTAGTCGCTAGGGGATGGGGCCTTTTTCATTATATGGACCATATTGAAAACCATATATGCTATATTTTTTTCAGGCCAAAACGGGTCATTGAAAAAAATTCTGCGGGACATTTGACATTTTAGCGGGACACCTTAATATTGTTACTATGTCGCAGTGTCCATTGATCGCGATCGCAATATTAATTGTCATATCATTGATGTACATGATACATGACCACTGTTGAATGTGTAGTACTAATTGGATAATTAATAAAGTATACAAATCTTGATTTAAAAACATGTATATTGTATTTGCTTTGCTTTGTTCTTGCAAAAACGGTGGGAAATTTTCCTCTTGCACAGAGCATTATTTTATGTGGTAATTGTTTAATGTTGTAAAGTTACCAAGGAGGTGTGAATAGTACACACAAAGATGTTAAGTTTATAGTAGAAGGAAATGTGGCAGGTTAAATAAATTTCAAATTGCGTTATAACGACGCATATAATAAAGTTGAATCCAAAACGCCTATCCGAATTTTACTGTTCGTGTGATGTAAATACAATTCTATGTAGAGGTAAAATGCACATATACATTTTGAACTTTGTGAAAATCCTTTGTTGTGCAAGAAAAGCGCCCAAAAATTATGCTGGCATGTACAACGTCACAAAATTCTCAAGGAAAGCGTGGGTATGTTGACTGCCATATAAAAACTGTGTAGTGTCGAGAACTGTGAGATCTTTACTATTGAATAAAAGTTTCGCATAACATCAAAATTAGGTTTCGGTATAGGGAACATATCGCCCCCTTAATGCAAAAAGGAGTCAAGTGACATTTTCTAGTTTTTGAGAAAAAAAACTGATTTAAAATTTGAATGTAATTTATAAATCACAGAAATAGCCTATACAAATGACTTGTGTGACTCACATACATGTGTATTAAGGGTATAATTTCATGAACAGATGACGTTTGAAATGATAATAGTTTTATCAATGTATTGCTTATAAGCAAATGACTCCTTTTTGCATCATTCAATATCATATTTTCACAGTGCTAAAAGGAGACATTTGCAACATGTATGCATTATAAGTTAACAATTTGAATGTATGTTTTTGCCGAAAGAGGCAGTGAAATGTATTATTTTTAATGAAATATTATGAGTTAAGAATGTTGAGTTTGTTTACTCTTTATTTAGATATTTAGTATACTGGCTGTTTCATAACGAATTTATAACACGCATGTTCCAATACTGTTTTACTATTTGTAGTTCTTGATTTAGTTCATGTTTTAAACACTTGCACGTTTCTGCTGGTTTTGTACGTGCTTTTGTCCTAGTTAATTCAAAATTCAAAGGAAATTTTAAATGCATTCGTCATCAGTCTCTTCATCAATAGATGGGCCGGGTTCCTGTCGCAGACTGAATTATTGATTGGCAGTGTTTCGTAATAAGGGTGGAACTCCTCAGGTATGATCTCTTTTCTTCTGCAAGGAGATTGGTTGTTTGGTTTTGTAGCAAAACCCAACATCGGAATCTTGACTTGGCCATCCGGCCCGGCGACCTTTCAGCCTCAATACCTTTGGTTGAATTTCAATTTCTACAAATGAACTAGAGTCAAATGTATAGTTTACAAAGAGCGACTTCGAGCGTTCATTCCTTGCCTGGATCCAACGTATCTGTAGCCAGTTTATTCTTGTTCCGTCGACAGTATTTCTGAAGTTCAAAGAATAATTATTGACAAAGGATTTGAAGTTAATAACTTGATTGTACTTCAATGGCACTGCAACGTATGGTTTTATCTTTCTCGCCAAACATACAATTGTACTCCATTGAGATGGCAAGAAAATGGAGGTGTTATTTTTTGCCACTTCAATAACACCATGAACGCTGTCGCTTTCCTGATTGTAGGAATTTATTATTAAGAACCTGCAACTGTGGCAGTTTGTTGATGGCATAAATTAACATAGCTGCAACATTTTGATTCCTATTTTGACCACCACATGTGTCTGAGTAATATGTTATCTCTTTCACTTTTGAATTTGATAAACACACAGATTCGTTGTTTTTAAGTAGACATATAGCAATTTCATTTGATCCTCTTTTGTCCTTGTCTCTTCCCAAAGATGACATACTGTCTCTCCGCTATTTAAAGCATATTTAGTCAGATTATAGCAGCAGAGTTTTCTGGCATAATATAACTCACTAACCAGTGAACATGGTGTAGTTAATACAGCTTGCATATCAAACGTGGCCACATAAAAGCTACTATCTTCTTTAGCTCTTACTTTATCTTTTTCTTTCTCTTCCCTAGCAGCAGTTTTTCGCTCTTGATGCTCATCATACATAGCTTGTAGTTCGTCACTGACTGTATTTTCTGATGTATTCCTGTTATACTGTGCACACAACGAGCACTGGTCTTTTTTCGGTTTTAAAAATGAGCGATTGTGCTGTTCACAAAACACTTTCCTATATTTTGCCTCACTAACTGGTTTAATGTTTTGGTTCCTACATTCGTCTCTGTACAGTTCCCACTTTTTCTTAATGTTAAGGTTATGTGAAAGATATTGCTTTTTTGATGTTTTTCTTGAGTAGTGGGACTCCATCCTTGGAAAAGAGTTCATATGATTGTTGATATATTTTTCGTGATCAACACATGTCTTTCCCTTCAAAAACACCATGTTTTTTCTTTTCAATGGTGTATGATATCAATTTTGTTACTGACATCAAGTGTTTTTTTAAAAAAGGTTTTACAAACTCGTTCCCTCTGATTTTGGCCATTTTGTAAAAAGTACTGAAGGGACTTGGTTTTCTTGCCCGTTCCCATTCTTCCTATGCCTTGTTTTCTCATCATTTCATAGATTAAATGTCTTTGTCTCTCGTATGATCCTAGGGCATAATAACATTCAAATATTTCCTTTCTTTCTTCTTCAGAAAAGTTCTCATTGCATTTGTATTGGCATCGTGAACAGTCCTGCTGACGCATCACTTTACATTGGACTGTTGTTCCTTTAGCAGATGTGTATGACTTGCCTTCACATTGAGCGCGTTTTCTTTGATTTCTTTTTCATTCTGTTTCATTTCTCATTTTCTTACGGCTTCTAAATATCTTCTGAGGACTTGTGTAGTTTGCTCGTTTGTGAAGTGTAAGACATTCTGTTGTTTGTCTAGTCTCCTTTTCTGGAGTCACAATTTCGGTATTTTTGGATGACGAAATTGATACCTTTGACTGATTGTTAGTTGTGCACATTGGTGCGTTGATAACATTTGGTGCTGATATTGTAGCATCATAATGTTCTTCGTTTCGTATTGCCAAATATGCTATGTTAATCACATCGTCTGTTGATCTTGTTGGATCTGATGGTCGAATTTTATATACTGGTGTATTAATTGAACTGGAGAAAACGTGTATAACAATACACTGGCAATAGCTAATGGCAAACAGTCAGACGCTGTATTGTCCCATCTACCATTTGTTTTAAGGCTTTCAATTTCCTTAACATACTTATCACTGCTTGTAAAAAACATTGCAAACAATTCTTTATTGTCCAGCATGAATTGACATATCTCTGAACGCAGTTCATCTGCACTTGAAACCATTCGTGGACGACTTCTACAAACAGCAGAGAACAAACAGTTGCCATCTGAAGTTATAGGGACGCGTTTGAGATCGTTACTTGCAAGCAACTTATCCAGTCTGGTTTTGTGCGTCTTTGCTATCATCATGTGCACTGCATGTATTGTTTTGCTGATCTGCTTTGCCTTTGAAACATTTAAAATGTATTTACTACCGGTATTTTTTTTCTTTGCTCATTTTTCTTGAAGAAGTTTTATTTTATCATTTAACTTGTGCAGCAGAGATGTTCTTTGTTTTCGTGAACCAGAGTATTTCTCTTTTCTAGATTTTGCAGCATTTGATTGCTTCTTGTTTTTCTGCCATCCCTTTCTTCTTGGGTCCGTAGCTCTCTTCCGACGCACTATCCTTCGTTTAGCTAGCTCTGATAATGGTATATTATCATCTGTATCTGAGTCTGACGGTTCGTCAAAACCTGAAGTCTGTATACTAGTTGTATCAGCGATCTGGCAATCCAGATTTGGAACTGAAAAATATTATAATGTTACATATAAATTCCTATATACAATGTACCATAAAGAAATGACTACTCCAGAATTATGCATGTATTAATGATATGAATGCTTAGCTTTGTGCAACAGACACTACTACCTTTATAGATCTAGAGCAATACTCATATTATATTTAGAAGGAATAACAGGAGCAGTGATTCAATATAACAGTTAGCTAAAAGTATTGTAATAAATTGCAATAAATGTAAGAACAAAAACTAATTTCTTACCAATTTCATCAGAACAGTACTGGTTGTAGAATTCTTCATCTGACCACTGGTCACCCTGTAACATTATGAAGTAAACGCTGATTTACATATCACTAAGGTGTACAAAAAAAAATGTTTGTTTCAGGTAACATGCCCAAAAAATAGGGTAGGTAGGTTGAGATTTTTTTTCTTTTTCTCTGTAAATGGTCAACTTGAAGATTCTTAATCTGAATCAATATTCAAAACATATCAGTAATATCCTTAAACATTGTTTATAAGTGGATACGATCAAAACAAAACACTTATTTATCCAAAACACATTTCATTATTGAAAAGGTAAATAAAACAAAAATCAATCTGACAAACCCAATAAAATGTTCTAGGGTCAAGGCATTTTTTTAGGGTAGGTCGGGTTACCTGAAACAAACATATTTTTTTTTTACGCCTAAACATTTAACGAAATAGTTACACATAAAATTAAAATTATTCCTCTCTTGTTGATTTAAAAATTATTATATCGATTATATTACTTCAATATGAAATTACTGTAATTAAGTTAACTCCTAATGCAAATAAAGAAATATAAACATTTACCTTAAATGCATCTAGTTTGGTCACTCTATAAACCATTCTGCCGCAGAAATTAACCTGAACTGCTAATATTCCGGGAACAATAAGCGAATACACAAATCCCCTGGTGATATTGAAATCTGATCCACGGCTTTGTTACCACTGGGGTTTAGGCATCTGCTTTGTTTCATTTTAACTATCTTCAATGTGTTGGTATATCATGGTAAAATGAAACAAAGTTTTGCTAAAGTTGAGTATTTAGTCTGTATTTTATAATTAGAACACTTACTTCTAACATTTTTGCATCAGCAAATTACCAGAGCTTTGCTAAAATCAGTGATTGCAAAAGGAGTCATGTGTCATATGACTTCCTTTTGCATAAAAAGTGTTGCACATGACTCCTTTTTGCACACATAAATTGCTCAAAATCTACATGACTGCATTTAGAACTTATCATTTTTTTTTATATCTATATGGTCAGATAATCGCTCCATATTTTTGTATCTTCTAGATCATATAATAAACCTCCAAAATACACAAACAAGTGAAAAAGTGAAAAAATGTCACTTGACTCCTTTTTGCATTAAGGGGGTGATATGCAGTTAACATTTCCTCTTGAACGATAAAAAACTAAACAGCCGGATCTATAACGTAATTGTCGTTCAGATAGGTTAGTATTAATCTATGACATAAGTTACTGTATACACCCTCCACATGATGACTAACAGCAATTAGCGACCGCAGATTATATGACCACCATCCCGCGAAAGCGTGGCAAAACACCGCAGTTTGGATTATCATTACTGCTCCTCTTTTACACGCGGCTTGCGGGCATTGTTGTCATAGGGACCAATTAAGGGATTAACGATAAGGAGTAAATTGTTGGCCCAATGCAACTTTTATTGCACGATTTTTGTGATTGACCGGGACAAAATGCATCTGAGCGGGACACCGGGACAAAACTCGTGAAAGCGGGACAATCCCGGCGAGACCGGTACATATCGATGTATGTAAAAACTTTAAAAATCTTTTTGTCAGAAAGCACTGCTTGTATTTCAAAATAATTAAACATAAATGTTCCTTGAGTGGTCCTTTGCCAAATAAATCCAATTATTTTGATTCGTTAAAAAAATATGGTCGCCAGGGGGCGGGGCATTTTCCTTAATGGCTATATTGAAAATTAAAAAATGTGCTTGTCAGTAGCCACTTGTTAGATTTTGAAATATTAAAAAACATGGCCACCAGGGGCAGGTTTTTTTTCTTATATGCCTATATTAAAAATAAAAAAATCTTGTCAGAAACCACTCGTTGGATTTGGATATAACTTCACAGAAATGTTAATTGGGTGATATGCCATTATGATTCATTAAACTCAGGTGAGCGAGCCAGGGCTGTTTTGGCCCTGTTATTTTGATTTGTTAAAATTATGGCTGTTAGTAGTCCATCATAATCAATTGTTTTTAACATTTAAATTCAAACAGATTTTAACACGCTATAGCATTCTTAAAAGCAAATTATATTGCCTTAAACTCATGTGGCAAATATATCCTTATTCAAGGAATTGGCGGTTTTTTAAGAAAAATGGTTTGTGTTTTATTATGCTGGTAATCAATTTCAACAACATGTATTTCAGTTGGAGTTTCATGGGTGACACTTACCCCAGACATTGCCAGTTTGTCAGTAATTGCTGGTAACGACGAATTTTGAGTGTCTTCAATTTTGTCAAGTGTATCAGTTTTAATCTGACTGAATACCAAAAAACTAATTTCTCTATTTATACACGAATCGAGAAAATAAATCGGTATGGTGACATGTTTGACGACATGTCATTTTCTCTGTTTATTTTAATTATAATACCCATTTAAATAACACTTTATATTTGTATTGTCTGGTGGATTTAAATATGTCTTTTTATTCGAATTATTTTCGTACATAATCATTTTTTGTTCAACAATAGTGGCTATAAAATACTTATTTTAAAACAATTCATGCGTTCCTTTTTTAAAGAACTTAAATTCAATTTATTAGATAGAACATATTTGTGACTTAATTATGTAAAGTGCAGTTATGGTGTATTTATTAATGTTTTTAATGCTATTTAAATATGTTTTAAATACGATTTTATAGATTTTGATATTTAAAAATTAATTAATTAAAGAGTTAACTTTTGAAGTTTAAAACTGTTATAATTATTTTCTTTTTTCATTCGTGCAAGAATTATTATCTAAAAAAACATAATCTCTGAACAGTCGGCGAAACTGAAATCATCAGAAATAATAATTATTTTAAAATAAAAAATATAATAATACTATATTTGAAACTCGAATCTCGGGAATAAAAACGTTTTTTTTTTATACAGTTGAACAATGTCTTTTAAACACAGTGGTGACAATCAATTACGTCATATTTATAATAATTTAATAATAGCATAAATATAATTTTATTATACCTATGTCACATAAATTTGAGTTTGAGCTCGCATGATTAGAGGGCGGGGTTAACATTCAACTCAATCAACTTCATTTGTTATTGATTGCGAACGTAAATAAACCACGCCCATTCAAACTCTTCAACAGTGGTCCAATCTATAAACTCCGCCTTTTCAGCACTACGCATGCGCAGTAGCAAGTCTATATTTAGCGCACTTTGTAAACCACACCTTTTCACCCCTACGCATGCGCAGTACTCTAGCATCTATTATAATCCCTAATTACCCCAAAAAGCTCTAACAACCCGCTGAAAACGGGGTTGTTAGAGATTAATCCCTAAAAAACGCCATCCATATTAATCCCTTAGTAAACCCTAATTTGCGGAACGAAATCCCTAACCCGACTGTGTTTTTTGGTCCAGATGATTTTCTGTAAACAAGTCCCTTTATGCTTTTAGTATATAGAACGTTTTACAACAATTAAGATGTTTAATGTCACTAAGAAGATATTCTGCTTATTGACTTAAGTTCGGTGTAATGCATAGCGTACCTATGCGAGTTATAAGAGATCGTATACATATATTTACAGGTGTCTATACAAACTGGCATTTTTTCAGCAGGCTAAGCAATTATTTTTATTGTAGACAAATCTGGAGGAATGGAATTTTTGAATTGCGATAAGATAAGCTACGAAGAATGATTCAAAAATACCGGGGCTTTCACTCTCAAACCAATATGGTGTATTACAATAAAAAGAAATAACATCAAACAAAAACGGAATATTTCCGCTACAAACAATAAATAGTTGATAGAAAAATACTAAATAATATACAAATAACAGATTATTTTTTAAATTACGTCAAATTTATTTGAGATGACGTCATGGAAAGAAGTTTGGACGTTTTGGCGGATTTTTCACATGGTTTCATTAAAACAAAAGTGAAATTAATGACAAAACGCGTAATAAAGTATTCCCTTTTTTGCCTACGCGCCGGGTGCGCGTTACTAGGTTTCTACAAATACCGATGGCAACCAACATAATATCAAATTTATAAAGCTAAATATTGAAAGACATAAAAAAGCTGTTTATTTTCATATATAATTCTGGAACAATACGTCATAAATGTCAGTTTTATTTTTTTATCAAAATCCGGATACTTCTGGATCATCCCTCGTATATTTGAGGTTATAGCATGCTGTGTGTAAAAAAACAGTTATGACAGTTGATTCTGGTACACAAACGGTGTGTTTATCTGAAAAGCGTACCACTTATAGTTAGTTGTTATGTGTGACAAGTTTCGATAATATATGTCAAGTTCCTTTTCTCGCAAGCACGTGAGTGTCACTTCTGTCATCGTGAATTGATTTTTATATTGATAATATTTTAGAGAAAACATTCAAAAATCCATCAACATATATGCCGGAAATATAACCGTTTCACGAGTACATGTTGTCACATTCTATATTTATTTATAGTATTGGTATATTTAGACACTTGTTGATAACAAACATTAAGTGTACGATAGAAGTTATCTGATCCATTTCAGTTGGAGTCTCGTGGGCGACACTTACTCCAGACCTTACCAGTTTGTCAGTAATTGCTGGTATCAGCACACAACTCCAGTGTAGGACATCAGCTGGAAGACCGGCCCCCACAGTCAAGTGGTACAAGATCAGTAGTGCGTCTGGTGCGGCTGTAGTAGAAATTACATCTCAGATATCTGGCACTCCCAATGAAGCGGGCACCACCAGCACACTCACCTATATCCCATTCAGAGGAGACGATGGTTGGAGGATTTACTGCGCGGCAGACAATGCGGGACCACCTGTACAGTCATCAAGGCCATTGCTGAATGTCTCGTGTAAGTGACGTTAATGAAATCTGCTTGTCTATTCTTGTAATATAATTATGTTTTTGTGACACGCATTTCATATATAAATGTAGACAAATCGCTTACACTTATATTATAATGTTATTAATTGGTTTAATTCATATTGGCTTTCTTATTGGGCTGAAGCCCAATAGCGAGGCTAATATAAATTCAATTAATTAACTTTATAATATTATCCAGCATATTTAGGTTTTAATAGTATCGAAACTATTGTTTACGTAGATACAAATAGAAATAGTATGCAGCATCTTTCACTTTTAATAGTAGAAGTTAGATCATAGTTATTATTTCCATACATTTAACAATGCCAGCACACATTATTAACAATGTTTTTATTCTTTTAACTATGTATTGTGAAATATAACAACCAAACAGTACATACAATAATGGCTAAAAATGTTTTATCGAGAAAGTTGCAAAAGGTTTAACACTACCAATCGTACTGCACTGTTATCCGACCAAGTCTTGGCAAACCTGTCAGTATTCACCAACACATTCTTCAACCATTCTTAGACTTAAGAATAAAGAATAGACTCTGACTCCAGAACATATACTTTTACAAGTCTAATTCACCAAAGCATTTTGTTTAAGAATATTTTTAAAAAGTCCAAGTATGCTCCAGCGTATGCTTAATAAGACATTCTTGAAAAGTTGAAGACGACGACTAGATGTGGAATAAAATGAATAATTAACTAAGAAATTGTTCAAATTCCTTACGTTTAGCCTTCCACTAGCCTCTTTTCAGCTGAATCCTCCCTTGTCATTGTGAAGATGATGTCGGCGAGTTAACAGAGCAAACGCTCAGCTAACTTGCAGATTCCCTCCCTTTCTGAGGTGCATCCATGCCAATTTTAATCCAAATATTAATAAATACTTTCATCATGTTTATATTAATGAACGCTAACTTGAAGAATACTTCAAGGGATGTAAATCTGTGTTTTTGTAGTCGACGTTGTCAGAATTTAATGATTAGTCACTCGGCAGACTCGGTCCAATACATTAAAAAGTATGAATGTTGCCCAAGCTCATTGTTTTTTGTGAGAGTGCTACATGTATAAACTAGTTGTAAAAAATACAAAGCGCAACGTTAATTATGCTGAGCGTTTTCAAAATGGCGTCAAAAACTTAACATCTCGTATTACGCCGAGCTAATCCTTAATCCTGATTGGCTGAATCTCGTATTGGCCGTGTTTTTCCATATTGGCAGCGTTTTTTTTCGTACTGGCCGAATTTTACATTGTATCAAGCGAACAACTTACCAGATTCTCGTTTAATTAAAAGTCAGTTAATAATAATAGGTACATACATGCATAGGCAGAATAGTAAAGTTAGAATTGGACAGATTTATTAAATTGTTTGTACTATGTGTTTTTGTTACAGATGGTCCTAGCCCACCAGTCTGCACCTATCGAGAGCAGACAGAGACTGGTCCTATCAGTATCATACAGGGATCTACCTTCGTGATTCCGTGTACAAGTGACAGCAAACCAGCTTCTGTGTACACATGGACATATCCTGGTGGCACCTACTCTGGTCAGGCTCTGACATTGCCTAGCATACAGACCTTAAATGATGGGATATTTACAGTTGAAGCTAAGTACACCATAGTCCCCTCTGAAAGCACATCTGTTACTAGAACAAACTCTAGTAACATACAGGTCAACATACTCTGTAAGTGTTTTGTTCATAAAAATATGACATTTAGTAAGATTTTGAAATATATCATAATGCAAATATTTATAAAAAAAATGTTAGGTTTACACACATACATAGGATATCAGGGCTCACTTAAAAGCTATTGAATACAAGAAAGTTATGATATGAAATATTGTCTAGAGATCTACCAACTGTTTCCATCTTGATTGAAGGCAGACCAGTGTCAGTTTTGTTGTCAGAAACAGACCTTGTTTGTTTTTTTCACAGAAGGCATTCCTGAGTAAATCTATCAGCTGTTTCCTTCAGGATAGTCCCTGTGTGAGACAGTACATGTGTCCCGTACCTAGCATTGTGCTGTAATATTCATTATGTATCACATGTCTCTCTTCCAGTTCCACCAACTGTCCCTACCTTCAGGATAGGAAATTTGAATGTTTCTGGTACCATCAAGATCATAAGCGGTAACAGCAAGACTATCCACTGCTCCAGTCAGAGTAACCCTTCACCTAGATACACCTGGACACCAGGGGAAACCGCAAACAACGCTGATCTGGTGCTGAGTAATGCGCAGCACCCGTCGAGTAACAAACAATACACGTGTATAGTTGAAAACACCATGCAGCCTACACGAGAAACTGCATATGTTACAGAACAAGCCAATGCGACGGTGACTGTTGAAGTGTTGTGTAAGTCTGTAAGCTTGATGAGAAAATACCAATATGCCTCAATGTTTGTACTTTCTCGATATTGATTTACCAAAACTACTTTACCCTTCCATTGTATGTCTGATATATTCTGCATGCCTGTATTCACTATCTCAGTCCCACCATCAATGCCAGTATTCCACTACCCCAAAGTGAACGGAACTCTCATTGACAACAATATACTGTCGGTGGTGCGAGGAGAAAGTCTTCCTGTGTACTGTGTGTCTCAGGCGAACCCTCCTGTGTCCAGCTACTCCTGGTCAAACCAAAGCCCGGCATCTCAGGTGCTGGATGTTGCCTCGATCACTGGAAACACAACCAGGATCTGTACTGCACAGAACACCATGGTTGAAACATACGGATCATCTGACATCAAGTATGGGGACTCAAGAACAGGAACTCAGCCACAGGCTTTGACCATTGTTGTATGGGGTAGGTCAAAATAACGATCAGTCAGGTGGCTTGCAGTACTTTCCATTATATAGGTTATGTGTATACGAGGGCTGTTCCATAAATTCGCGGAATTCTCTTCTCAGAAAGTTACTTTTGTTTCAAATTGCATTAAATCACATGCACAAGTAGATTGATACATATCCTATAATATTTTTAAATTGGGTTTTATTTCCTTCAACTCCTTGAAGATTTAGTAGTTTCTATAGCAACCACTTTTTAGAGACTTGAAGTACGCATTTTTTTCATAAATCTGAAACACACTCCAACTGATGTTTAAAAGTCCAAATTTACGGAATTTTGGCGTGACAGCTCCTGACGTTGACGTCATATCTCGACATCATTTCATGTAAGTTTGACGACATTACATGTGGTGAACGATTCCTACAAACAGCATTTTTTATTGCCATGACTTTGCAAATTATTTTGACGTCAACGGAGGTTATTGAGTTACGTTTCGTTGCAAAATTTTCTGTTGGACTCGAACTTTCTCCAGCAAAAACACTTAAACGAATTAAAAACTCAAATATATTACCAACATGTGAAAGACATAAGTGTACAAATGTCAAGCTCAATTTTTTTTTTTTTTAGGGACGGTAGAAACTCCGTGTTTGAAGCCAAATGTCAGGTCGTCCGATATCTACAGTGACTGTTGGAAATGCAGACTTCATTACATGGTAACATCATTAGAATAACGCAACAAATCAAGAAGAATCATTTCATCATTTAATGAGGATTGGTTCATTTGACAAGTGGGTAGGCCTGCATGACATAGAACGTGTTTGGTTACAGGACTGGTGTTAATTACGAGAAAGCAAACGACACATCTCAGTTCAACGACAGACGTTTAGGTAACGTTACTTTGACTTCGGCGTGCTTCAAGTACTACACAGTAGTCTTGTTCAATGTTCCATGTAAAATTAACCAGTCTTCGAAATAACCAACATGCACGAAGCCCGGACAAGTAAAAATCTATTCGCAATAGGTAACATTTTGACCTGCCTGCCCGAAAGTGCAAGTACAAGAAGGATGAACAATTATGAAATTAATTCATTTACCAATAATAATTTTTTTTTTCTCAAAATAAATCATACACCAGTAATCGCCTGATTTTCTTTCCATAATATGATATTTGTTTGAGTAATTTCTATGTTTTATTTCCTAATTTCGGACAAGTTCAGGAGAATTCAGGGAAGTTGAAATTGTATGGCTTATGCCCCAACGGGCAAGCCCTTTCACCAAATTATTGTGAAGACTGATTAAGTATTCCATATATCACTATGCTTTTTTATCAGTGAGTCAGCCATAAGTTAGCGTGTCAGAAGATATAATTTTATTTTTAGCTACACTATTTATCAAATAGATCGAGCTATACTACTCACCGGATCGTCGGCGTCAGCGTCGGCGTAATGCTCTGGTTAAGGTTTGCATGCAACAAGTCCATAGAGAGGTCACTGACCAAGGCCCATAACTCTGACCTGCAATTTAGCAGAATTATGCCTCTTTTTGTACTTAGAAAATCAGGTTTAAGTTAGCGTGTGACAACTCCATATCTGTATATCTACTTCAGATATTCAACTGAAACTTTACACATGCCTTCAGGGTCATTATTTATAATGTCACTGGCAAAGACCCATAACAGTTACTGTGACCAGCATTTTTGCAGAATTATGCCCCTTTTTAGTTTTTGCGGGTGCCCTATAGTAATCACCCTGTCTGTCCGTCTGTCTGTCTGTCCGTCTGTCTGTCTGTCCACATTTTGCATGTTTTTCTTTCATAACTTCAAAACAGTTTCAGCTATTAATTTGAAACTTCATGGGTGGATAGATCTCAGTAAGGAGAATTGCAGTGCACAAGAACCATTACTCTGCACTCATGGTTCTAGAGTTATTGCCCTTTGTTTATATTTCATACTTTGTTTTTGCCTGGAGCATAACTCTTAGACTATAAGAGGTATTAACTTGAAACTTCATAGGTGGATAGATCTCATTGAGGAGAAGTACACTGCACAAAAACCATTACTCTGCACTTCATCATTCTGGAGTTATTGCCCTTTGTTAATTTTTCATTTTCTGGCGAAGTCAACTTTTGGTTTCAGCTCTCTAACTTGAGAATGAATTGAAATATTTTAATGAAACTTCATCCATAGATACCTGATATTGAGACCTGGCTTGGGATTACATAGGGGGTGGATGGGGTCACTGTCAAGGTCGCTGTTACAAAAAATAGAAAAACGGTTTTCGCTCAATTACTCGAGAACGAATTGAGCTGTTGTAATTCAACTTCATACATGGATACCTTTTATCAAGACATCGATTGGGATTGCATATGGGGTGGGTGGGATCAAGGTCAAGGTCACCGTTACTTAAAATAGAAAAACGGTTCCTCATCTTCAAACATGCTATCATTCGGGGCTCGCTGCCACTCCAGTGACAAAGCTCTAGTTGTACTGAGAAATTCAGGTTTGTTTACATGCAACAACTCCATATCTCTATAACTACTACAGATATTCTGTTTAAACTTCAAACGTGTTTTCAGGGTCATTATACAAGGTGCCTGACCAAGGCCCATAACTCTGACCTGCAATTTAGCAGAATTATTCCCCTTTGTGTACTTATAAATTCAGGTTAAAGTTTGTGTGCAACAACTCCATATCTCTATAACAACTACAGATATTCAATTGAAACTTCACACAGGTCTTCAGGGTCATTATATAAGGTCACTGACCAAGACCCATAACTTTGACCTTCAATTTAGCTGAATTATGCCCCTTTTTGTACTTAGAAATTCAGGCTAAAGTTTGCATGCAACAACTTAATATCTCTATAACAACTACAGATATTCAATTGAAACTTCACACAGGTCTTCAGGGTCATTATATAAGATCACTGACCAACACCCATAACTCTGACCTGCAATTTAGCAGAATTATGCCCCTTTTTGTACTTAAAAGTTCAGGTATAAGTTTGTGTGCAACAACTTAATGTCTCTATATCTGCTACAGATATTCAATTAAGACTTCACACGTCTTCAAGGTCATTATATAAGGCCACTGGCCATGGAGCATAACTGTGACCAGAATTTTAGCCGAATTATGCCCCTTTTTGTAGTGATTAAGGCCAATAACTCTAAAAAAGCGGTTGAATAGTCGAGCGCACTGTCCTGAGACAGCTCTTGTTGATAAATCGATTAAGGTTGAAGAAATAGAGCACTTCTGCGAATATATGAAACAGCTCTCGTATGTTTACCTTATTTTACTTCCTAATGATGATTCCTGATTCATTATATTCTAGGAAATGGCAATACAATCAGATTATTGCTTACATCACCACTTCCAATACCAGTATACACCATTGTTTTCAGTTCCCCCTGCTGCACCAAGTATCACCTACCAACCTCAGTGCACCACCACGGGGTCAGTGTCACCTGTACACACGGTAAAGATCATTGAAGGAGACTCGTTCTGTCTCAGCTGTTACTCCTCCAGTAGTCCAGCAGCCTCATACAGTTGGTCTGCATCTGGGTCCTCCTCATCTGTTCTGAACATTCCAAATGTAACAAGGGACATCACCAAACAAGCAACCTGCTTCGCAGAGAACAGAATGGTTACGACATTTAATGGAACTGTGACAAGAGGGAACCAGTCATCAGTGAACTTAGATGTGCTATGTAATATTTATTTTCTTCTTACTTTCATGTAGCTCTTACAATTGCAGACTATGCAAAACCATAGAATGAGCTATATTCCACATTGTTGCATAATGCATGTCTCGCAATTACAATTTGATTGATTAATGTAAGAATACTTTGTATCAAATTGTATATAAAATAGTCCAAAGAGGTATTCACTTTAGTAATGCTGCAGTGTATTAGTTTTAATAAGGAATAAGGTAATAATTAATACAAAATATGTTTGGAACTGTTTAAATATTGTTGGACACCCATATTGTCTGTCAGGGTGTGTTTTATATCGTCATTTGCAATGATTCTCAACTACCTTGCACTGAGATACTGATCAAAATACAATCTCGTAGAGTATTGGGTCTGCTGTTCAACTCATTCTTCTCTGCATGGATTCTCGAATCATTTATAGAATAATTGCAACTGCGCATGATTCCGGGACTAACTCAAACTGAGGGTTCATATCTAAAACATCAATATAAAGTCCGTACTTTAGTTCTTATTTGTTACCTTGCAAAAACCTAAACATATAGACTCTGGTGTATTATATGTCCATACAAGGAAGGTAAACATACAGCACTTTTGATTTGACATGTAGCTATAAACTCAATTATACTATAATGCTTGATTTAATATTTCGCTATAAGTTAGTATATCGTTTTCTTCAATAAAATGTTATATTTTGTTAAATGTATATTTATTAAATGTGTTGTTACAGATGGACCAAGAGTGGGCACCATGAATGCTCAGCAGATAGTGAAAGGCAAAGCATTTCAATTTGCATGTCCTTACACACCTGGCAATCCACCTGACACAACCTTTGTATGGACTCTCACAGAGCCTCAACGAACTTGGAACGGAATAACTTTAAACCTGACGATTGTTCGGCGTGAAGATGATGGCGTGTACACCTGCACGGCTTCCAACATTCTCAACCCGACAGTTGGTCATTCTGGTCAGATTGGGAGAAGTACAGGCTCCTTCCATCTAGAAGTTCTCTGTAAGTGTTTGTTTGCTCATATTTGAAGATACACACAACAAATAATATGCTGTACATTATATACCACAACTTTCGACATAAATAACTGTGTGTATTTGAGTAAATAATCATACCCAAATCTAGCACTAACAATGAGTTTTCAAACTGTAGGCTTCTATATTTAAACAATGTAATTCATTACATGTTTTGTGCAACTGTATTATTACTTGGCATTGGTATCCAAAGAATGGCATCTCAGGATATTTATCACCCCTGAAATTGCTTAATAACAAAATTACCCCTGAATGCATGTTTCATAAATAATGCATGTATATCCTTGCAGATGGTGCAGAGAACATGGTATTTTCTACTGACAAGTTCCCTGGAGCAGCTCTAATGAACGTGTCCGAAAACACACATGTCAATATGTCCTGCATATTAGAGAGTAACCCAGGTTCAACCATGATCATTAGCAAGGACGGAAAACAGAAACACAAGAAAACGAACACGAAGTCACTGTCATTCACGATTGATGGAAGATGTGAGGAAGCAGGTGTATACACATGTACAGGACATAACCAGTATCCAGGGTCACCTTCTAAGCAGATTGATGTGCGTGTATTATGTAAGTACAAAATAACACATGTTTGGGACATAAGCTGTACCCTGGGTCTCCTTCCAGGCAGATTGATGTGTATGTATTGTGTCAGTACAACATTACTTATGTATGGGACATAACCCGTACTGGGGCAATAAGCAGATTGGTATGCATGTATTATGTAAGTACAATATTACACATGTGTGGGACATAACCAGTTCTGGGGTCGTCTTCAAAGCAGATTGATGTTCGTGTATTATGTAAGTACAACATTACTCATGAGTGGGACATAAGCAGTACCCAGGGTCTCCTTCCAGTCAGATGGATGTGCGTGTATTATGTAAGTACAACACCACTTATGTGTGGGACATAACGAGTTCTGGGGTCGTCTTCAAAGCAGATTGATATGCGTGTATTATGTAAGTACAACATTACACATGTGTGGGACATAACCAGTTCTGGGGTCGTCTTCAAAGCAGATCGATGTGCGTGTATTATGTAAGTACAACATTACTCATGTGTGGGACATAACCAGTACCCAGGGTCTCCTTCCAGGCAGATGGATGTGCGTGTATTATGTAAGTTCAACTTTACTCATGTGTTTGACATAACCAGTACCCAGGGTCTCCTTACAGGCAGATTGTCTTCAAAACAGATTGATTTAAAGTGTAAGTACAAAGTTACACATGTGTGGGACACATTCAAATCAGATTGATATCTGTGTATAGTGTAAGCACAAGTACAATGTTACGCATGTGTAGAATATAACCAGTTATGGGGTCACATTTGAAGCTGATTGAGGTGCGTGTAAATACAACGTTACACATGCGTGGGACATAATCAGTACACATGGTCACCTTCCAAACAGATTGATGTGCGTGTATTTTGAAAGTTCAACATTACACATTCTTGGGGCAAAACCAGTACTAGGGTCACTTTCCCAGCAGATTGTTATGCGTGTATTGTGTAAGTACAGCATTATACATGTATGGGACATAACCAATAATGGGGTCACTTTACAAGCAGTTGTGTATGCGTGAATCATGTAAGTACAGCATTAAACATGTATGGGACATAACTGGCACAGTAGTCACTTTACAAGCAGTTTTGTGTGCGTGTATAATGTAAGTACAGCATTAAACATGTATGGGACATAATTGGTACTGGGGTCACTTTAAAGGCAGTTTTGTGTGCGTGTATTATGTCAGTGCAAACCTACAAAGGTATGGGACATAAACAGTACCCTGGGTCTCCTTCAAAGCAGATTGATGTGCGTGTATTGTGTAAGTACAACGTTACACAAGTATGGGACCATTTCAATCAGATTGATGTGCATGTATTGTTTAATTACAATTTTACACATGTATGGGATAACACGTACTAAGGGTCACATTCCAGACAGACTGATATTTGTATTGTGCAAGTACAACATTACACATGTATGTGACACATTTCGATCAGATTGATGTGTGTGTATTGTGTAAGTTCAATATTACACATGTGTGGTACATAACAAGTACTAAGGGTCACATTCCAGACAATTTGGTGTGCGTGTATTGTGTAAACACAACATTACACATGTGTGGGACATAACTAGTACTGGGGTCACATTCCAGACAGATAAATGTGTATATGTTATATAATTACACCATTACAAAATCCAATGCTATAAGGTTATTATATATTCTAAAATATGTACTCGTATCTTCGTTTGTCAGGTGCTGCCAGAAGGTCTCCTTACATAGAAATTCCAAATAACGTCAGCAGTGCACAAGCCGTCAATGTGTCTTTGTCGTTTTATACACAATCTTATCCAGATCCGCAATATACATGGCAAAACTGTGTGAGTTCATGTACAAATATGGTCAATGGAATTGACTACTACATTATTTCAAGTGGACTGGTCTCTAACCTAACAATATTTAATGTTCAACTGCACGACTATGGAAGCTACAGAGTTGTTGTCAGCAACGGCATTGGTACAGCATGGACTGAGACATTCCAACTGATTCCGTATGGTAAATACTAGTACATTATTCACACATGGCAATGATATGTAAACATGTGTGCTGCTTTGAATAATTATTGACTGCTCTGAACATGAACAATTATTTTGTATAACACTGACAAAACATTTGCAGTAATTTATAAATGGAGATATGATACTTGGCCTGAATAATTGCTTAAACATTTGCTTTAAATTACGGTTTGCAAATTATTCAATCTTTGCAGTTTAAACGAGTTTTAAAACATGTACACACGAGCCTTTAAACGGAATAATTGACAGTATGTTAGCATTTGTAAGACATTTTTTTTTCTTTTACACTGAATTATACTTGAATTACATGTATACGTGTATAACGTTTTTTAAATGCTAACAATTACCAAAGGTATATTATTTTATTATATGATACGTTTTCCTCGATAACACTTGAAGTCGCGGGTTGTAAAAATTATTAGAAGTAGTAGAATCGGTATAATTCTGAAGATTTCATTATTTTAATAATGTGCTTTGTGTTTACGGCTACACATGTTTTATGCCTGTAATAAAAGTAATGCAGCGTGCATTGATATATCCGGTTGGTCTCTGTGAATAGACGTATCCTGGTGTTGTAGCATGGACTGTAGCACTAGATATGATATTATAAACATCTTGTTTTGCAATGTAGTTTCTTCATTTGATCTTCCCTGGATCGAACCTTTCAGATATTAAAACTGTGTAAAATGATTGCCACGATGAAATCGCGGTCAAGTTCCAATATGGTTCGCAGGGGTTGGATAACTGTGTTCATTTGTAAACTTGTTTGGCTAGAATAATTCTTAATATTGATTGAATGAGAATCATGGTTCATCACATTCCGCTGCTAAAGCAAGTGTTGTACCTAGAATAATCTTAGTCTACCAGTTAATTGTGTTGGCATACATTCATGCTACAATATTCAGTTTACCAAGTAAACCATTTCTCAGCTATAAAAAATACAATTCTTGTAAAAAAACATTGTTCCATCATTTTTCTTGATTTTGTTTACTTGTATATCAATTACTTAAACAGCTCGACCTAACATGCCCACCGAGTTTCGTGCCCTTGTAAGTACGATTACACACAACGAAGTCACAGTGGCCTGGACTCCAGGATTCAATGGTGGTCCACAACAGATTTTCCACATACTGTATAAGAAGAAGTCAGGGGGAACCTGGTTGGAGAATACCGTTAATGATACAGGAGCAAAAGGAGTGAACTTCACAATAACTGGCCTGACTCCAGGCACTGAATACCAGGCGTTCATGTTCTCTCACAATATAATTGGGTCTTCAAACAACACGGATAATATAACATTTACAACATCAACATCTGATGAAGGTAACTTTATTGAAAATACGTAACACTAAATAAACTATCTGACTGGCTGATTGAACGACCGACCTTCCTACCGACCGACCGACTAACTAACTGACTGACTGATTGACCGCCTGACTGACGGACTCACTAACTAACCAACTATCTAACTATATACCTATCTAACTAATTTACTATCTAACTAGACAAACAATGCGTTAAAAATACATTTTTCCAAGTATTATTTTCTTTGCATTTTAAGCAAACAAACAAACAAAAACAAGATGTAAATAAATAAATAAATGAATAAATACATAAATAAATGAATAAATAAATAAATGTGTTTTGCAGATTTAGGTACACCCACGAGTAGTTCCAGTACAGGGGCGATTGCAGGAGGCATTGTTGGTGGACTGGTGGGAATACTAGTCATCGTGCTGGTTGCTGTTGGCCTCAGAAGATACGAAATTATATGCAAATGCGTTCGTAAGCAAGGTAAGGAAACCTGTCTAATTAAAACAAGGGGTTAAACAACTCTACAAGACTGCCGTATTAACAATATCCTGCATACTTATTTCAGAATCATCTGGACAAGCTTTGTATGAGAAACCCGCTGTTGCAGCGATAAACAATGGTATGATATAAGATATATGTGGATACTGCTTGAATAAAACAAGTTTAATTTAACATTGACATACGCTGAAACCGATGAAAATTGTATATTCAAGCCGTATACATTATAGTATGTGTTTTTAACATTGTAGGAGAATATGACTCCCTTAGAAATTCTAACGATATTCGGTACGTATTTACCGCAGATATATCGTATTATTTAAACATATTTAAATGAGTAATTTTAACCACAACATATATTAAGCACCAGCTGCATTATTAGTAGGGAACGCGTCATTAAAAATCAGAAGTATTTTTGCAAAAGCTTACAGAAATACTTAATCAACATAATATTTATAAACTCTGTTCAATTGATGACGTACATCCTATTATTTAGCCTGTAACATATCGGTTGTATTATATATATTGATGTCTCTTTACAGACACAATGAACCTGACATAAACAATGGTGGTTATGACAATGAACAGACTCGCAATGCATACGATAGTTTAGGTAAGTTATGCATACTATTGTACTCCAATCGGTTCCTTTAATGACGACATATGCACTGCTCTAAATATCTCAACACAAACGATCGTCACGTGTATAAAATACCCGACTTACATAACAGTTCTGCAAGAAAATCAAAATCAAATTGATGACCCAAGAATTAGAAGAAATTCATCTAACTGGCATGCACATGTATGTAATATAATATTCAAAATATTTGAATATATGAATGTATATTATCTGTGTTATTGTATTCGATATTATTAACTATACTCACTTTGTATGCGATACATAAACACTTTTTCAAAGTAATCTTTGATTTTAACACATGCATCTTTTTATCAATTTAACATTGCGTTGTTTTCTCATTTCAGATGGACTTCAAAGGTAACAACAAATATAACATTACTTCAAAGCATTACTTCCTTTCATACCAAGTACTCAAATAGCATACATATTCTAAGTTAAAATGCCATAATAGAGAATGTTCCAGGTAATTTATGTTTATCGAATCATATGTTTTATACACAGCGGTAAGCATCTGTACTCCGAATTAGGGCGTCAACCGGTCAAAGATGGTGAACGTGTGTATGAGAATACTGCTGTACATTTAGATTCAGGTATACATTATAATTATATGTATATTATTAAAATAACTAAATTGCATGCATTAACGTGCCCTTATGTCCAATACGATTACAAAACACGGAAACACCAATACCATATATAATATAAACACACGATATTTATGTTTTGCAGGAAAAGCTGTATAAGTGAATACAACATTTGGAAAGGCTTAGTATTCCAGTCTCGTCGAGTTATTTATATTTCAGTCATGATAATATTGCGCTTTTGATGTATCGTCGCTATAACGTGATGTGTTCAACATTGCAAGAAAAAGTAGCAGAATTAATTAAAAGCTAGATTCTTTTTACATATTTTGAATATTTATTCTCTAAATTGTGTTCATTTATCTTTAACAAGAGGTGTTTATTTTTGTAATGATGGTACCTTTGCATTTAATGTATTAAGATGCCATTGAACGAATTCACAATTTATTTATATTTAGACGTTTATTGAATGATAATGCTCAGCGATCAGAAAGTCTGTTGTTCCAAATCTAACCAAGTACATGTTTCATAAATGCACACATTTGGAGACAGGACGTTGGCGAACGTATCCTTAGAAGCCAAACGTTATCAATTTATATAATTTCATTTATTGAGTAACGAAAAACGATATTTTTTTTGTTGTCCACTAAGAGTTATGCCAGTTATGATTCGACGTTATATATTTTTCACTGGGGGCCTTCACATTTACAGTACGTCGGTATTTAGTCAGACATTGCATTTGTGCTTGCTTTTAATTCCATATTGAAGCTCACTGTATACAATTCTGAATGGAAATGTGTACATTTAATATTAGTTTTATACGGTGTACCATTAATGCCATCGTAGTTTCGCGACTTCGACCTGTGCTCGCGAAAGGGCGCCGTCGCGCCAATACGATGCGCCGAAACAATAAATGGCGTATCGTGTCGGCACGTCGGCGTATTGTGTCGGCGCGTCGGCGCCCTTTCATGAGCATATATCGAAGTGCGAAACTACGATGGCATTAACAGGACACCGAAGTGATCCCTTGTTAAAAATCGGTGTTTGTCATTTAAAATGTAAATGCACAATGCCCTTGTATCGACGCGTTTCTTAAACAAAAATTGCAATATATTCATGCATGATATACACTTGTTCATGATAACAGTGTTCTTCTCGTTATTAGTTTGCAAATTAGGAGCGTTACTTTAGTTTTGTTTTTAAGTGTTCTGACCGCATAAAAGATATAGTCACATTTTCTGGTTAATAACGCATATTTTAAATAAACTGTTTGTTAAAACCCAGTGCCATCTTTATTTAAAGTTCATTCAAATTTTTTAGATCAAAACATTGAATATTGAACACTCAATTTAAGCTTATGTCAAATAAGTGCAAATAATTGCATACACGCATTCAGTTGTGCATACTACACTTCGTAGACGATATTGAAATAAATGTTTTATACTGCTAGTTAATTGTTGGTTTCTGAAACAACATGGAAACAAGCAGAAAGCCGATGGATTGTATAATTAGCATACCACTACTTGCTAACAGTATCATTTAGGCAAAATTCTATTACAAACATGCAACAATATTGCACATTACCACGTATACAAATCTATTCAGCTATTGTCACAAACAGCCATACGTACAAATATAAATTTATAAGATGCATTTACATGTGTTACCGGTTTAATATTATCAGCCTCATCGGAAGTTTCAGCTGTTGAAATTAACACCATATTTTGTTTTAATATTCTTCAGCAAAGAGGTATTTCCATTCGAAATATTTAGGAATGTGAATTTGACATCCTTGATTTACAATTATTCACGATTTTCTCAATACATTTTTGATACTTGAAAATCCGCGCTGCGCAGTTACTATTTATAAATGTTTGTTTACGTAAGTACGATGTACTACGAACAGGACCCTGAAGCCAGTTCTATACTTATTTCCTTATTTATTTATGGTAAAATACGATTGTGCGAATTGCAATGCTAATCAAGATCAAAACTAATGCACAAAGTAAGTCCTAGTAGTCGAATCTGCAGCACAGTATATCGTCCAAGGACATAGTTTCTTGTCTTATTAAATGTAAGTGGTATGTGGACACAAACCAAAAAGATACTATATTCCAACTTAATTTCAACTATTGGCTTGCCTGCTAGTCGGATGTTCCCGCATCCAATCGCGCAAATGCATGTTTTTTGATTTATGCTCGTCTTAACAGTTTATGGAGATCATGTTACTTGTAGTGGGGGTATTTATGCATGCAGAGTCATTATGCATATAGCTACGAGACATTGTTTGCTTTGTCTATATTGTCATAAATGGCATTAACAATTAACATTAGCCTATATAATGAAAGCTTTCAGAACAAACTCATCAATGAGCCAAACTGATTATATAGAAATACATTTTACATTTCAGATTCTCAAGTACATTAAATTTAAAACAAGTGTGTATACACTACTAGACCACGTCTAGCGTGTCGTTGGAAAACCGGGTTTAATGCATCTGCGTAAAGTGTCGTCCCGGATTAGCCCGTGCAGTCCGCACAGGCTAACTCGGGACGACATTTTCCGCCTACAGTGGAGTTATGTTAAGAAGAGACTTCCTTGAAACAGAAACATACAAGCGAAAACTGTCATCCTAAAGTTCGCACAAGCTAATCCGGGACGACACTTTACGCAGATGCATTAAGCCCGGCTTTCCCAAGACACGCCACATTAACGTATTATTATTATTATGTTACAGACGGCGAACACATGAAAATATGTACGAGGGCCAAAACTACAGTCAACCCATAAAGGCATATACAAATATGTTTGCTTCAGGTAACATGCCCCCAAAAATTAGGGACGGTAGGTAGGGATTTATATATATATATTTTTTTTGGTAAATGGTCGACTTAAAAATCTAAACTAAATGATATTCAAAACATATCGGTATTATCCTTAAATATTGTTTTGAAGTGGATGCTATCCAAAAAACACTTATTTATCCAAAAACATTTAATTTTGGAAAAAGGTAAATAAAACAAAAAAATATATATATCTGACAAACTCAATAAAATGTTCTAGGTTCGGGGAATGTTTAAGGGTAGGTCGGGTAACCTGAAACAAACATATGTTTTTTACGCCTTTTAGTAGTCTATTATACATTATGCCAATACGTTATCTTTGTGATACTCGCATTTAGCTCGTACACACACGCTATAAAAACAAGTTGTAGATTCTGTTCAGATGGAGATAACCATCGAAATGTTATCAGTGTTAATCAAAACGGCTGATTCAGATATGTTCACAAGGCGGAACAATTTAGTGGGACTGATTGTATAATATAGGAATGACATCACCAGGAGCGAAACCATTATTACCATCCGCTGGTCATTTATTTGAGGCAAGTGACCGATTGCCTATGCAGTACAGGACAATACAAACAATACAACAAAACATAATATATTCTCCTTCAACACACTTCACATGTAAGTATGTGTTAGCGTGTAGATATAGTAAAACGCGTTTGACGTGTCTACATTGTACATGTAAATCTACAAGGAAGTCTTCCTCGTTAAATACTTAAGATCATTAGCCAAGTTGTAGATTTGCCTGTAAGGTGTTCATAACTCTACACGTGTAGTATCATTGGTAAACTATACTGATTCACTATGTAAGGCAATATGAATAACATATGCACACATGCATTAATATTCACATTTAAGTTGTTGTAAGGGTCTTCTCTTTCATTATGTATACCTCACCCACATACATGTTATATTAACATGCAACATCATTATACAAATATGGCATGAATGAGTAATATATTGGTTGCAGAGCTAAATAAAACGATTATTCATCATCTAGGCATGTTTGCAACATACGTGGTATAAATATCAATGGTTTTAACTGTATTAAAATATCTCGCGTAAGAAGTATTTCATTAAATACTAAGTTTTTTTCGCTTCTATGTGTTTATCTTAAAGAGAAATTATTAATGTAATTTGAAACACGATTTTTTTCCGTATGTGCCCACAGCCTATTAAGTTCAATTAAGTATTTATAACGCATTTAACATACAACAAAACTATTATGAATACAAATGTTTTACGAAAGGTATGTACACTACACGAGGAAACATTAATTTTATTTAACTGAATTTGATTTTATCAGTATGTTTGCAGTTTATTACCTCTGTCATTCTTTTGATTCTAATGGAGTACATTGATACACACTGAACAATGCGCAATAACTGTGTTTATAAAGGAAAACAAATCATCGCACTAGTTCTCTTCTCTTTGCCCAATAATTTTTCAATCGTCGTTTGAAACTTTACTCGTTTAGATAAAACATTGATGGAAAAACCGTTAGTGCCATCGCGTATGAATGGGCTGATCTTAAACGCGATACTCGATAGTACGATAACGAAAACGCGAAAACACGATGATAACGCGACATTACGATAACGATAACGCGATACTAACACAGAACGTTTATGATAATGCGATATAATTTCGTGTTATCATCATCGTACTGTCGCATTTTCACCATCGTAATATCGTACTGTCGTGTTGTCGCGTTATCATAATCGTACTGTCTTGTTATCATCATCGTACTGTCGCGTTATCATCATTTTACTATCGTGTTATCGCGTTTTCATCATCGTACTGTCGCGTTTTCCTTATCGTAGAATCGTGATTTCGCGTTTTCATTATTGTACTATCGAGCATCGCGTTTAATATCAACACATTCATACGCGATGGCATTAATGTTTTTATATCGGTTTAACGGTTATCTAGCGTGTAAAGCACAATTTACATAGTCGTATAACAAAAGCCCCCCCATCAACACGTGTCATGAAGTATAGCGCGGTGGATAGTGTTATGCCCGATTTCTGTACGCATAAATCAGTGATTAAACTATGATTGTTTGCTAACGGGTTTCTGTACCATCTTAAATCATGGCTGCACGAGGAACGTGTACTACTTATGAATAATTAATAATTATTTGTATATTGATTTCTGTACCACCACTGTTGAAATGCTCCAGGAAAAGTTATTTTGTCCAAATAATCAAAGGTTATCGGCTGATTATTTGTATACATTTGTAAAATATGGCGGACAACTTAGAGGTTGTTATACATGATGATGAACGTTAAGAAAGTCAACGACTTTGACGTCCACGAGTACGTAGTTAGAGACCGGATGGTTGTCGATTTTGAAGTCCAGTTTCTTTTGGCCAACGATGGAATCAGAGACTTGTTTGATCGAATGGGTTTAACTTCATGTAAAAGACATTTCCGTTGTTTCCGTTTTACAACTGCGTTTCGCTACCGCGTTCGTCCGTTTAAAGGACGAAACAATGAAAAAGCAATTGTAATAGGGATTTCTCCGACTTTAGTGATTGTTTACGGACAGCCGGACCAGCGGATGACAAATAGAAGAACGATGTCATTGAAATAGTGGGAACAGTTCTTTATTACTTGCAAAACATGCATTGACACTGAAACTAAGTTGTTGTTGTTTTTTTCCAGCATAATTAACGCTCTCGATATACAGTATATGCCATATAGAAACACATCCAATACTGAGTTAAATACCTATAAAATTCAGTTGAACTTTAAACACGTTTCTGATCGTAATGTATTTTTCAAGCAGTTGAATGTTTGCATAATCTATTACCGCCCGGCGCGGAAAAGCTTCCTATCAACAGCTGCAACATCGGCGTAATGTTGTATCTGTCGTCTGTTGATTTGAATACCATTGCCAAGAATGTGAATGTTAATAGTTTATTCCAGTAACACGAAAGTTTATATATGGTATAACTGGGTATATAAATTGACGATATATCGTTGCGTGTTTTTATGGGATATTTAACAGAATGAAAGGTTTGATAATAAACAAATAGTCGGTCTTTACAGACAGGTATCCGAACATCTGTTCCTACGAAATTCGTTTCTTCGCTATTTTTGACATAGGCCGACAATGGTTCCTACATGATTATGACACCCCGGACACTCGTTCCTACATTACTTTGATAGCTCGGACATTGGTTTCTGCAGTATTTTGAAAGTCCGGACAATCGTTCTTAGTTAGTATTATTGTCACCCCGGATATCGCGATCGATATGTTTTATATATCGGCGATATTAACACGGGTAGGAGACGGTGGTGGCTTCCGATGTGGTCCGGTGGTGCAAAAATATTGTTAACAGTGCATATGACTGTCCAATTGTGTATTCTTTTCTTATGATAAAGGTGCTTTTTAAGAAAACGGCCAATATCATTACCAATAGAAATGATAAAAGAACACACGTTCATAATTTCGTTAAATAATGTACAAAAATAAAGGCTGTAGGATTTTTATAAGTTGAAGTCATTGAACTAATATGTATATGATACTCTATGTACTGACATGTTAACCCGTCCGAGTTCTTACTACAACCCATTATGAATTGTGTGACGACTGACGATGGTCACAATATAAATGTCTTCATATACGCATTACATGTTTTGCAATAATATGTAGTTGTTGTTAGTTTTCTGGGGATTTCATGAGATGACGTGGTCCGGTGGCGCTGAGGTGGTCCGGTGGTGCTGAGTTGGCTGATGTTCATGAAACCGAAGTTGGAATTGGAAGACACAACTGTTTTTGTATCTAAATTGTACATATATATAAATTTATGCAAATTAGGTACCAAACAACTGACCTTCATACATTGATGAAGCGACAAAAAGAGCGTTTCAATTCCTAAATAAATTATCTTACAGGCAGGTGAGCAAACGAATCGAAAATAATAATTGCATTGAAGTACACGATGACCTTCGTTATTTGGTGCGTTTGTATTCAATAACGCGACATGGTTAGTATGACGTATTTATGAGCATAATTCTACTAAATGTCACAAAGAATTTATGAATATACGTGACATTATTGAAAACTTCTTACGAATATGTTTTTGATGACGTCCCAAGAGGCTGTTATTCCACGTATTAGACTGCGACTGCATTTTGCGATCGGCATTGTCGCATCCGCTAACGCCGACGCAAACGCTATTCCGTCCGTTTGTTACTCTCGATCGTGTCATATTTATTTAGACATTATAACGCGTTAATTGTGTGTATGACCACCGACTTTTAACAGTGTATGTTCTAAGTCGATACCCAATTTACAACTACTGCATTTTCAAATACGTGTATTACTAACGCCATTTAACGTATAATGTTCCTGTATAAATATCACCTGGCGATTGCGATATTTATATAATGTATAAAAACATAGAGCACCAAAATGATATTGTATATAATTGAAACATGATTATGGCATTGGTTCTATAATATATGTAATTTTGATAATATATGCATTTGTTATCAATTTAATAGTTCATACTATCTATCAACAATATACACTTCTTTGTATCAACGTCTTTATTTATTATATACCAACTGTGCACTGTAACGAATTTTCGTTATTGATAACCCTGCTGAAAGGTTTCATTAAAAAAAAATGTAATACTTCTTTTGTTATTATTCATGCAGATGAGGTGTACACAATTTAATTTTTCTTTCGGCTACTTTCAAGATGTTTTGAAAACAAATATAGTAATACCACTAGTACGTTAGCCCGGTACCACACATGATCACAGACTCCTGACAATGCTGCATGTTTTTCAGCCATTTTTATTATATATCTATAGAATTGAACGATGTACATGGTGTATGATATATTAGTTGAATTATTCGAACGGTACTAGAGCACAAACATTTCGTTTAATCAATACACCTTTCTGAGTCTCCTATCTTGGGTTAATAGCTTAAAATATATTTACAAAAATACACCAAATATTCATGAGTCGGTTTAAATTTTGTTGATAATGAGGGGCTAATCCATTTACTGAAACTATGGGAAACTGATTTTTTTTTTTATAATCACGCTGCAGACGTCTGCACTTAACATTGTCTGATTTACATACTAATGTTTTCTGATTTTGACTCTTTATTAATCTGTATTCTCCAAACTCTAGCACGTATTTGACGATTATGTATCATACAATTGCATGTACATGCATAAGTATCTCCAGAATACAAAAACGCATATAGCATCTGGTGACAAGGGATAATCAAAACAGATCAGTATGCGATTAAACATGAAATACCGTAATCGCTATACGGATAATCCTTATGCACTTTCCAAATAATGTTCGGATAACGGAATTAAAATCGACACATATAGAAGTACTTGTAACACCATTAAAACAGCATAACTGCATACGTTTAGCTCGCAAACATTAACCCGACACTGACCTTTATGCATGACTATATTAAAATACCGTTACGATGAATATTACTTACCGTACTGGAATCGAGTTAAATCGATTAAAGCGTATCGCACTAAATACACAGTTTTGACATCATTAAACACGTAAAACATGTGCACGAACGAAACCGAGTACAAATACAGGAAACAATTCAAGCGCGTAATTTATACTAAAAGAGATCACGAGTATCAGGTTAATGTTGGCGATCTATACCCACTGAAAATCCGGCTTGTACCGTTATATGGACGAACTGTTTAACATTTAACAGTTTAGTATTGTTATATGTTTGGTAAAATATAAATGTTAGGAACTACGAATCGCTATCACGTCGATAATGCCTATTAATAACCTAAAACTGTGACACATGTGTTAACAGTTATCATAGTCTATGCCCAGTTTCTTTACATTGCACGAGAATTATTCGCGAATGTTAATCCGCTGTTGGGTTTCTCAAATCACGAATAACTCTGATCCATGAAATATGTCCCCTTGTGGAATAATTCATGTGTAATTCATCGTCTGCGTTTTTTTTTATATAAACGAAGATTTACTCCGTGTCATTTGTCCATTGTTCAAATAAACATACCTAAGGGGTGGATTATTGGACAGATCTGTGTAGTTTGAAATGGCTGAATATTTAGTTCAAATTATTGATAAGGAATATCGACGTCAGCGCGGACGTCCTCGTAGACTATGCATGGTTCGTGATCGGCTGGATCCTATGATTATGTACGACAAAGCTGATTTTATATACAGATTCAGATCTCCAAAAGACGCTGTTAGGGAAATATTTGGACTTATAGGTAGGGTAAATATTGTTTAACTACAAACCTTGATATGCAAGTGTAAAAACATTATCACATGATTCTCGGGTTCTACTAATTTTTTTTCCATAAACCCCTGTACATTTTATATATTCTTGATAATTTTCATAATGTTTACTTAAATATTTTATACAAGAGCTTATCGTATTTTAATAGCATAATATATCATATTGGATACTTGAAAATTTGAATCATTACGCTCGCTTTTATGTCCTTTTGTTATATTGTCATTTATAAATATTTAGAATGAAGGTAAAATGTGACAGTACAACAATACATGTGGCAGTACAAAACGTATTTATAAATCATTGAAATTATAAAATTAAATAATTCATACTTCGACGACGTTTGTAGAATAGCACGACGTTTGTAAATCAGGAAGAGAACGACTACATTTCTTACACCTTCGTATTTACTGTTGCATCAGTTCAAAAAAAATTATTTATTGTTAACAAGGTATAAATTAGCACAGATGGTTAAAATATAAATATTGTAATGAAAATTAATAATATGATGCAGAAAATACATACTAATAAAATAATGTATGTCTTAATAAAAGTTGTATAATAACTTTTATTATTCTCAGCTCCCTACTTTGCGGTTCTTCGGCAAAGGCGGAAGGAAATCCTCCCAATGATGCAACTTTTGATCACGCTACGATTCGTTGCCACAGGAGGGTACCTTCGTTTAGTAGGGGATACGTTTGGCATATGTGTGTCATCAGTGTCGAGAATCATCAAGCGGGGTTCTGGGTATATTTGTAGACTGAAACCAGACTATATGAAGTTACCCAATGAAAGGCAACGCCGCGAAATTCAGGTAATAATTGATTTAAACATAATAATTGTATTTTATACTGTTTTATCGTATATTGTGTTGTGATTGTATTTGTTTCCCGTTTCGTATTTGTGTGATGTGGTGTGTTCTTTTATGTTGTGTGGCGCTGTTGGAAATTAGGATTAGTTCTCCTACTTCGGAAGCTGTAGTTCTACTTAATTATATTTATTATACCTAGATAGTGTTTCAGAAATAGCGTGTTTTTATTTTACAGACCCAGGTATTTAGGCAGCACAACATTCCAGGGGTGATCGGCATGATAGACTGTACATATATTCCGATCATTAATCGAGGTGGCGAAAACTCGGAGATATTTAGGAATAGAAACTCATACTTCTCGATCAACGTCCAAGGTATTATAGCCTAGTTATATTGCAAGGAATCAGCATTGTTTAAACTGATATGTTTTTCTTTATACATGTCTTTTTAAAGTATTCTACATGTAAACTACATTAAACTTAATTCAGTAACAACACCGAGACCACATTTATTAATTTATAACACGTATCATGGTTTCTATATATGGAATGGATATATATCAAATAATAGCAATTATCATTGTATTTTCTTCAAAGTGATATTTATATATGTTATGCTATCTAGTAAACAAAACATGCGTCTTTTTAGCACTTTGCGACCACAACTTAATCGCAACAAATGTAGTTGTGAGATGGCCAGGCAGCACCCATGACTCTCGCATCTTCGAGAACAGCGTTCTTTGCGCAAAATTTGAAAATGGAGATCTACCAGGAATCATCCTTGGAGACAGCGGTTATCCACTACGACCATACCTTTTAACACCCGTTCTCGTTCCACAATCGGCAGCTTAACGGCGGTAAAATGTCGCACATGCTCGTGCCAGAGTCAAGATAGAGAATACGTTTTGAGTTTTGAAACGTCGATTGCCATGTTTAAAATTGGATCTTCGTGTCAAGCTGCCCACAGCTGTACAGGCAATAACTGCATGTTTTGTCTCTTCACAATTATGCAAGAATGCACGCACTTCCATTACCTGAAGAGCTTGATGTCGTCGATGCACGTCCTGACGTACCTGTTGTGCCATTCCAAGGTCCTGTTGTCCGGGCTATTCGTGATAACATTATCAACAATTTTGATGAATAAAATACTAATTTATGTTAGTGTTATTAAATACTCATGTGTGAGCATTAAGTCGTGATGCTGTTTTCTTATCATAACCAATAATTTGTGTAAAATTTACTCTCTTGGTTAGAAATTAACATTACGACGTCACCGCCAACAAATTGCCGATACGCCTGTCAGCAGCACCGTTTAGCCAATCAGTATTCAGTTGGTGCTTATCATCAGCTGCTTTCTGTGGGCCCTTTTCTCGGTGAAAATATACATGTTTAGGTTTTCGAACATTATTGTAGCCGAATTATTATTTATAAGTAATCATTCAAATTAAAACAAATATATATGTATTAACTAAATGCCTTATCCATTTAATGACTTTCAGATATCTATGGGTATGATTCGAAATGATTTCTTAATATTATATTAGATTTAATAGCAAAATTTACAAATACGAACGGACTACATTGTGTGCTGTTTTAATTAATGATTAAAATAATTTTCATTGTCATGGTCATTAGCGCATTTTGTTTTCGTTCATTTTTGTTAAATATGCAACTGGTGGAAATGGTTGATATTCGGATATTATTGCACGTGTGGCTAACACTAATTCGTTTGAGAATGTCACCAATAATGTACACAACAATGCGCTGTTACTGATGTTAGACACATGATGACAATACATATCTTCATGGCATAAGACTTGTTTCTAGCCCCACTATAAGGGAGTTGGTGAAATATGGTTGCTTTAGATTTTAATGTAGTGAAACATAATTGCTGAAGGGAAACATATGCATTTACAACCCCACATATTCAGTGTATGTTCGTAGTTTAACGAGATATGCTTCAATCGTCTTGAATAGTGGTATGATTATTCATGAACATTAAACGCTGGTAGCTGATCGTTGTCAAATTAACATGCTTATGATTACCAAAATAAAATCAACCAGTCTTACAAAATTATAATTTTATTTGATTGGACGTGATATGTATCATACATAACGATTACGAAAGGAAAAAATGTGATATGTATCATACATAACGATTACGAAAGGAAAAAACATCAAAACAATCAATGTTTATAACAATCTATACGAATGCTGGGCGGAGCGACAGTACAATGTGGTCATGTCATTTACCAAAACCGCCAAACATCACCAGAGGAGTTGTATACCTCTTTCTGTCGATGAAGGTCGTTAGTATCGGTCGACGTACCGACATCTTCCGGACGACTTGTTACTCTACGTGATCTAGGTAGATGAATGTCGTTACTCGGAATACCCACCTCTAATTTTTTCTTTTTTAATTTAAGAATATCATTTTTCAACCTCAGATTTTCCATCTTAAGATCAGGTTTTTTTTTGCAAGATTCTTTAAAAAGTCGTAGTAGCCTGTGGGTGACGCAGATCTTTTGCGGGTTCTTGGTTGGGGCGGCACGAAGTTTGAGCCACATCAAGACGTCGGAGATGACTGTTGTTGAACCTGGGGGGCAAGACGTCTTGTAGATGGGGACGAATAAAGCATGTCATCCGGCCCTCCGCATGCACCCTCTTCAGCGCCGGATTCTATCTGAAAACAAACAAACATATTTCATCACTTATTGAGGGATTGTTTTAATCGTTGAAATATCTGAAAAAAAGAATTGCAAAATGAAAAAGCTTATATACAAGCATATCCTTATTATATTTTAAAGCTATTTTACATATAAAAATCGGTTTAATTCTGTTATTTAATGTTGCTTCGATTATTTGGAACCATTCTCAAATTTTATTTTAAAAACGGCAACTGGCGAACAACCCGTGGCGTTCTGAACCCGTTTATCAAGGATGGTACCCACAAGAATGTTATACTATAAAAAATAAGTCGACGTTTTTTAAATACCTAACATCGTTTTTCATTGTTTTAACCCCGATGTGTGAAATTTAATTATTTCGAAACCCAACCAGTGGTTTCTGACAAGCTTTCGTTATAGCTATATAAAGAAAAAGGCAGTTCCTCCTAGCGGCCATGTTTTTTAACGCATCAAAATAAGTATAAGTGTTTTGGTAGAATGTCACCAAAGGAACATTTGTGTGAAATTATTACGAAATCCAACAAGTGGACACCGACAAGATGCTTTTTCAAGTTTTCAATATAGCCATATAAGGAAAAAGGCCCACCACCTGGCGGCCATGTTTTTTTAAAGAATCAATGAAAAAATTGAAGTACCGTGTATTACGCGCATATTTACTCCTTCATTTTTTATGCCAAAATTGGGTGCGTGTTATACATAGTAACAAGTGTTTTAGGCCGTTTTTCCCGATGAAGGCTATTGTGTATATGTAAAGCGTATATGCATATCAATAACGATTACCATTTTAGATATACCTAAAAAGTTATTTTTGTTTATTTTCAGGTATGTATCCTGTAGGAATTAAACCATGAGGGCAGTAGCCCGAGTGGTTTAAAACAAGCATTGGAACGACAAACAGTTGGTTATTAACGCAATAACAAACTGTTACCCGTCAATTATTTCGATTCTAACACAATCTCATATAAAATTCGTATTTTTAAAGTTTATGAATGAGAACTATATTTATCTATACTCCGCCCATTTGCCGAGAAGTAAATTCAAAGGTGCGTTTCTGTGACGTCAATAAATCATAAAAATTCAAAATGACGTCAACTTGATTGATACACATTGAGCGAATGACGATATTAGTATTGAAGATATTCAAATGAAACTTCACATACAGATAGAGGACAATGAGACAAAGTGCAGAACACAAGGACCACAACTCTTTCTTCAATATTTACAGAGTTATTGCCCTTTGTTTTATTTCATAATGTTAAGCATTAATTTTCTTGTGCGGAGCATAACTCCATTAGTATTGAATAGATTCAAATGATACTTCATACAATGATAGAGGACAATGAGAGAAAGTGCAGAGTATGAGGACCACAACTCTTTCTTCGACATTTATAGAATTATTGTCCTTTGTTTATTTTCTTGTGCCGAGCATACTTTCATTAGTATTGAAGTTATTCAAATAAAACATCATAGAATGGTAGTGGACAATGAGAGGAAAAGCAGAGTACAAGGACCATAACAATTTTATCAATATCAATAATTTATTGCCCTTTGTTTATTTTTTCTGTGTGGGGTATAACTCCATTATAATTGAAGGGATTCAAATGAAATTTCATATACTAATAGAGGACACTGAGAGAAAGTGCAGAGTACAAGGACCATAACTCATTTTTAGTAGTTACCGAGTTATTATCCTTTGTTTCATTTTGTGCAGATAATTGCTACCTTAGTATTGACGGAATTTAAAATAACACAACATATATTGATAAAGGACATTGAGATGAAGAGCAAAGTACAAGGACCATTACTCTTTCTTTAATATTTATGGACTCAATTGTGTGTTCATTAATAAAAAAGAAAAATCATTTACATGCAAATTATAATGTGGTTGTCGAGGAAAGCCATCTTTAATGATGGTCAATTAGTAGCAAATAAGAATATTTCAAAAGTTCTGAGTATGATAATGAGTTCTGAACTTTCTTGTGTACTAAATGAAATTAAATAAACTCGATTTTTTTTAAACACATTTTATCAAAAATATTTAGCAACCATATTTCCATTGTTTCGGCTTCATTCCTTGTCTTGCCGACAGACTTTCTACACTATCAGCGTTTTGATTCCTCTTGTATGAATCTTTAGTCAAATTGATAAATACTGTCTGCAAACTACAGTATGTGCCACGCGAAACCCTCAAAGTTTGCGAAATGCGACAAGCCGATTTGATCGCGATGCACATATCGCTCGCTCGCGATGTCACGAATTTTCGCTTATTTTAGCGATGAAAATGTGCGTTTGTTAGCGAACTAATTAGTAAAGTGCACACCAGTACGGAATATTTTCACTTAGTGGAGAATAAATAGTTTGTGTTAGAAAACTTTGCGGAATTAATATTTGAATGTATTCCTTTGAATTACATTAGCTACACAATCATTCAGATTAAGATGTGACATTTGTTGCAGAATATTTAAAATATAAAAGAAATACAATTGTTAATGTATACAATTATCAATGTTTTTATAAAATGTAAACAAAATAATATATATATATATTTGCTTTATTTACAAATTAACTTGCGATGTGTACTTTGCGGATAATAAGTGTGTTCTTTTTTTGTTTTATTAAAAGAGATTGACATTTTGGATAGAAGTGTTAAACGGTATTGCCTGTGTTGTTTTTGTCATTATAATTATCATGTGTCCATGTTTTTTAGAACGTTTACATAATGTTTGGCTACCGTTATGTTTAATTGCTCCTGTTATTCTGATAATTAGCACATTAGCTTAATAGATCCTAAATATAAAATTGAAGGGATAATTGGTTCGCATAAAATACAAGGGATTAGAAAGACGCGCCATCTCCTTAGTACCCCAATGAGAAGACAAGACGCCCGCATAGTGTGCTAATTGCTATACTTTAGTACCCCAATGAGAAGACAAGACGCCCGCATAGTGTGCTAATTGCTATACTTTAGTACCCCAATGAGAAGACAAGACGCCCGCATAGTGTGCTAATTGCAATACAAGTGTGAAAACTCAACATGAGCAAACTGTCACTTTACCAAATGTATATATTGTACAAAAACATATAGGTATGTTCATTTTCTGTTTTGAAACCTATTGCCAAAGTTGCCTTTTTGTGGAGCGTTTTAAGTTGTATTTGTGGGCTAAATTACAAGTGTTCATCTTGTTTAAAAGTATAATCTTATGGTGTTTGAAATACTACTGAGGTTACTAAATAGTGATTATAATGGCGTTACAGCGTTCGAAGAAAACACAAACTCACTTTTTAGTGTAATACAAAGTGGATGGAATCCTCCAAGTTCGTTCTCGTGCGTTGGTCAAAACAGAAGAGTAGGTTTGTAATATATTTTTTTTAACTCGTATATAGAACCGGTAGTCTGTAGAACAAATGAGGTTTTCTTTAGCAAACACCAAATTTAGAAGAGGCTACAATAACCATTGTGATGGCTTTCATTTGATATACATTAAATGTATCAAATTTTGTATTTACATTTACCGTAATGACCTTTATGAAGCCCATGCCCTAATAGACGCGCATGGAGTATTTGTTGGTCCCAAAATATTTTTGTCGATCTAGTTTTTCGAACATTAACGAAAAACAAAAGTTAATTTCATTAGAAACGAGATTAAATAGACCGCCATATTTATGTATCCCGAATTGCCTGTAGATTAGATACCAGTAAATCATTGTGTATCCCTCCGTGGTCCATTCAAAAGTAGTGTCTATTACTAAAGAGTTCCTCTTCTCTTCTGGCATAAAGCTATGCAGGTATCTCAGACGTGCCTTTTGTGGTTATTTCTAATATCATATGCGTGTCTGCAACATTTTGGTGCATTTCATTGGAGGCTAACTTGAAAGGTGAACTTTTGGGGTGTGTTTACTGTGGTATGGGGCTTTTGTCGAAATATGACTACCGAAACCCTGTTTTCTACCGGTGCCTGCATTCAAGTGAGATGCATTTTCTTAGAAGTAACATGACATCTTTTTTATTGCAAATTTTGGATGAGGACAGATTGATCTTTATATTGATACCAGACTTGCACAATCTGAAATTAAGAAAATGCTATTTTATAATGGGACCCTATGGGAATTGGAATTACTGGTATCTAACCTGTATATAAATGGAGCTATGCCCCACTATACGGGTTACACACAACCATATAATAACGACGCAAGTGAATGGGACCACACAAATTCATTACGATATTATAAATATGGATAAACGATAATGTATGGATCCATATGCAAAGATCTAAAAACATAATTGTAGTTTATGTAGTAAGATGAATAAATAGTCAATAATAATAAATAGTATTTTATTTATTCATGACAACCGCATATTATCTAATGAGACTAAAATGGAGAACATTAAAGCATGAAGTAAAACAGTGTTATGTTATGCTTTTCAACCACTTTCCATGTTCGTCTGCAGTGTCACAGCTCATCAAGTTGATCATGTTAATAATATAGACATTACCATTGTGCATAACGTCATGAGCTCGTCGTGTCGATCGACGATATTAATTTAGACAGTACCATCATGAATTTTCTCATGCGGACAAACCCCATCGGCCGTATTTAGACTGTACCAATGTGTATTGCGTCTTTGGACAGTGCGCATACATGAAAAACTTGATTTCTGGATAATGGCAGAATTAACAAAAATGGCTCTATTTAAACGCGCAGGGGTCCTAAAATGACACGCGCCCTGCGCGTCAAAAAGGACATTTACGGTATTTTGTTAAACAGATGAGTAAACAATAAAACACACTATTGTGTGAAGTTAGAACTGTGTTCATTTGTAAACTCTACAAGACTGCCGTATTAACAATATCCTGCATACTTATTTCAGAATCATCTGGACAAGCTTTGTATGAGAAACCCGCTGTTGCAGCGATAAACAATGGTATGATATAAGATATATGTGGATACTGCTTGAATAAAACAAGTTTAATTTAACATTGACATACGCTGAAACCGATGAAAATTGTGTATTCAAGCCGTATACATTATAGTATGTGTTTTTAACATTGTAGGAGAATATGACTCCCTTAGAAATTCTAACGATATTCGGTACGTATTTACCGCAGATATATCGTATTATTTAAACATATTTAAATGAGTAATGTTAACCACAACATATATTAAGCACCAGCTCCATTATTAGTAGGGAACGCGTCATTAAAAATCAGAAGTATTTTTGCAGAAGCTTACAGAAATACTTAATCAACATAATATTTATAAACTCTGTTCAATTGATGACGTACATCCTAGTATTTAGCCTGTAACATATCGGTTGTATTATATATATTGATGTCTCTTTACAGACACAATGAACCTGACATAAACAATGGTGGTTATAACAATGAACAGACTCGCAATGCATACGATAGTTTAGGTAAGTTATGCATACTATTGTACTCCAATCGGTTCCTTTAATGACGACATATGCACTGCTCTAAATATCTCAACACAAACGATCGTCACGTGTATAAACTACCCGACTTACATAATAGTTCTGCAAGAAAATCAAAATCAAATTGATGACCCAAGAATTAGAGGAAATTCATCTAACTGGCATGCACATGTATGTAATATAATATTCAAAATATTTGAATATATGAATGTATATTATCTGTGTTATTGTATTCGATATTATTAACTATACTCACTTTCTATGCGATACATAAACACTTTTTCAAAGTAATCTTTGATTTTAACACATGCATCTTTTTATCAATTTAACATTGCGTTGTTTTCTCATTTCAGATGGACTTCAAAGGTAACAACAAATATAACATTACTTCAAAGCATTACTTCCTTTCATACCAAGTACTCAAATAGCATACATATTCTAAGTTAAAATGCCATAATAGAGAATGTTCCAGGTACTTTATGTTTATCGAATCATATGTTTTATACACAGCGGTAAGCATCTGTACTCCGAATTATGGCGTCAACCGGTCAAAGATGGTGAACGTGTGTATGAGAATACTGCTGTACATTTAGATTCAGGTATACATTATAATTATATGTATATTATTAAAATAACTAAACTGCATGCATTAACGTGCCCTTATGTCCAATACGATTACAAAACACGGAAACACCAATACCATATATAATATAAACACACGATATTTATGTTTTTCAGGAAAAGCTGTATATGTGAATACAACATTTGGAAAGGCTTAGTATTCCAGTCTCGTCGAGTTATTTATATTTCAGTCATGATAATATTGCGCTTTTGATGTATCGTCGCTATAACGTGATATGTGTTCAACATTGCAAGAAAAAGTTAGCAGAATTAATTAAAAGCTAGATTCTTTTTACATATTTTGAATATTTATTCTCTAAATTGTGTTCATTTATCTTTAACAAGAGGTGTTTATTTTTGTAATGATGGTACCTTTGCATTTAATGTATTAAGATGCCACTGAACGAATTCACAATTTATTTATATTTAGACGTTTATTGAATGATAATGCTAAGCGATCAGAAAGTCTGTTGTTCCAAATCTAACCAAGTACATGTTTCATAAATGCACACATTTGGAGACAGGACGTTGGCGAACGTATCCTTAGAAGCCAAACGTTATCAATTTATATAATTTCATTTCTTGAGTAACGAAAAACGATAGTTTTTTTGTTGTCCACTAAGAGTTATGCCAGTTATGATTCGACGTTATATATTTTTCACTGGGGGCCTACACATTTACAGTACGTCGGTATTTAGTCAGAAATTGCATTTGTGCTTGCTTTTAATTCCATATTGAAGCTCACTGTATACAATTCTGAATGGAAATGTGTACATTTAATATTAGTTTTATACGGTGTACCATGAATGCCATCGTAGTTTCGCGACTTCGACCTGTGCTCGCGAAAGGGCGCCGTCGCGCCAATACGATGCGCCGAAACAATAAATGGCGTATCGTGTCGGCACGTCGCGTCTGCGCCCTTTCATGAGCATATGTCGAAGTGCGAAACTACGATGGCATTAACAGGACACCGAAGTGATCCCTTGTTAAAAATCGGTGTTTGTCATTTAAAATGTAAATGCACAATGCCCTTGTATCGACGCGTTTCTTAAACAAAAATTGCAATATATTCATGCATGATATACACTTGTTCATGATAACAGTGTTCTTCTCGTTATTAGTTTGCAAATTAGGAGCGTTACTTTAGTTTTGTTTTTAAGTGTTCTGACCGCATAAAAGATATAGTCACATTTTCTGGTTAATAACGCATATATTAAATAAACTGTTTGTTAAAACCCAGTGCCATCTTTATTTAAAGTTCATTCAAATTTTTAGATCAAAACATTGAATATTGAACAATCAATTTAAGCTTATGTCAAATAAGTGCAAATAATTGCATACACGCATTCAGTTGTGCATACTACTACACTTCGTAGACGATATTGAAATAAATGTTTTATACTGCTAGTTAATTGTTGGTTTCTGAAACAACATGGAAACAAGCAGAAAGCCGATGGATTGTATAATTAGCATACCACTACTTGTTAACAGTATCTTTTAGGCAAATTCTATTACAAACATGCAACAATATTGCACATTACCACGTATACAAATCTATTCAGCTATTGTCACAAACAGCCATACGTACAAATATAAATTTATAAGATGCATTTACATGTGTTACCGGTTTAATATTATCAGCCTCATGGAAGTTTCAGCTGTTGAAATTAACACCATATTTTGTTTTAATATTCTTCAGCAAAGAGGTATTTCCATTCGAAATATTTAGGAATGTGAATTTGACATCCTTGATTACAATTATTCACGATTTTCTCAATACATTTTTGATACTTGAAAATCCGCGCTGCGCAGTTACTATTTATAAATGTTTGTTTACGTAAGTACGATGTACTACGAACAAGTCCGGAAGCCAGTTCTATACTTATTTCCTTATTTATTTATGGTAAAATACGATTGTGCGAATTGCAATGCTAATCAAGATCAAAACTAATGCACAAAGTAAGTCCTAGTAGTCGAATCTGCAGCACAGTATATCGTCCAAGGACATAGTTTCTTGTCTTATTAAATGTAAGTGGTATGTGGACACAAACCAAACAGATACTATATTCCAACTTAATTTCAACTATTGGCTTGCCTGCTAGTCGGATGTTCGCGCATCCAATCGCGCAAATGCATGTTTTTGATTTATGCTCGTCTTAACAGTTTATGGAGATCATGTTACGTGTAGTGGGGGTATTTATGCATGCAGAGTCATTATGCATATAGCTACGAGACATTGTTTGCTTTGTCTATATTGTCATAAATGGCATTAACAATTAACATTAGCCTATATAATGAAAGCTTTCAGAACAAACTCATCAATGAGCCAAACTGATTATATAGAAATACATTTTACATTTCAGGTTCTCAAGTACATTAAATTTAAAACAAATGTGTATACACTACTAGACCACGTCTAGCGTGTCGTTGGAAAACCGGGTTTAATGCATCAGCGTAAAGTGTCGTCCCGGATTAGCCTGTGCAGTCCGCACAGGCTAACTCGGGACGACATTTTCCGCCTACAGTGGAGTTATGTTAAGAAGAGACTTCCTTGAAACAGAAAATAACATACAAGCGAAAAATGTCATCCTAAAGTTCGCACAAGCTAATCCGGGACGACACTTTACGCAGATGCATTAAGCCCGGCTTTCCCAAGACACGCCACATTAACGTATTATTATTATTATGTTACAGACGGCGAGCACATGAAAATATGTACGAGGGCCAAAACTATAGTCAACCCATAAAGGCATAACAAATATGTTTGCTTCAGGTAACATGCCCCCAAAAATTAGGGTCGGTAGGTAGGGATTTTCATATATATTTTTTTTTGGTTAATGGTCGACTTAAAAATCTAAACTAAATGATATTCAAAACATATCGGTATTATCCTTAAATATTGTTTTGAAGTGGATGCTATCAAAAAAACAACATTTATCCAAAAACATTTAATTTTGGAAAAAGGTAAATAAAACAAAAAATATATATATCTGACAAACTCAATAAAATGTTCTAGGTTCGGGGCATGTTTAAGGGTAGGTCGGGTAACCTGAAACAAACAGATGTTTTTTACGCCTTATAGTAGTCGACGTTCATCTATAATACATTATGCCAATACGTTATCTATGTGATACTCGCATTTAGCTCGTACACACACGCTATAAAAACAAGTTGTAGATTCTGTTAAGATGGAGATAACCATCGAAATGTTAATCAGTGTTAATCAAAACGGCTGATTTAGATATGTTGACAAGGCGGAACAATTTAGTGGGACTGATGGTATAATATAGGAATGACATCACCAGGAGAGAAACCATTATTACCGTCCGCTGGTAATTTATTTGAGGCAAGTGACCGATTGCCTATGCAGTACAGGACAATACAAACAATACAACAAAACATAATATATTCTCCTTCAACACACTTCACATGTAAGTATGTGTTAGCGTGTAGATATAGTAAAACGCGTTTGACGTGTCTACATTGTACATGTAAATCTACAAGGAAGTCTTCCTCGTTAAATACTTAAGATCATTAGCCAAGTTGTAGATTTGCCTGTAAGGTGTTCATAACTCTACACGTGTAGTATCATTGGTAAACTATACTGATTCACTATGTAAGGCAATATGAATAACATATGCACACATGCATTAATATTCACATTTAAGTTGTTGTAAGGGTCTTCTCTTTCATTATGTATACCTCACCCACATACATGTTATATTAACATGCAACATCATTATACAAATATGGCATGAATGAGTAATACATTGGTTGCAGAGCTAAATAAAACGATTATTCATCATCTAGGCATGTTTGCAACATACGTGGTATAAATATCAATGGTTTTAACTGTATTAAAATATCTCGCGTAAGAAGTATTTCATTAAATACTAAGTTTTTTTCGCTTCTATGTGTTTATCTTAAAGAGAAATTATTAATGTAATTTGAAACACGATTTTTTTCCGTATGTGCCCACAGCCTATTAAGTTCAATTAAGTATTTATAACGCATTTAACATACAACAAAACTATTATGAATACAAATGTTTTACGAAAGGTATGTACACTACACGAGGAAACATTAATTTTATTTAACTGAATTTGATTTTATCAGTATGTTTGCAGTTTATTACCTCTGTCATTCTTTTGATTCTAATGGAGTACATTGATACACACTGAACAATGCGCAATAACTGTGTTTATAAAGGAAAACAAATCATCGCACTAGTTCTCTTCTCTTTGCCCAATAATTTTTCAATCGTCGTTTGAAACTTTACTCGTTTAGATAAAACATTGATGGAAAAACCGTTAGTGCCATCGCGTATGAATGGGCTGATCTTAAACGCGATACTCGATAGTACGATAACGAAAACGCGAAAACACGATGATAACGCGACATTACGATAACGATAACGCGATACTAACACAGAACGTTTATGATAATGCGATATAATTTCGTGTTATCATCATCGTACTGTCGCATTTTCACCATCGTAATATCGTACTGTCGTGTTGTCGCGTTATCATAATCGTACTGTCTTGTTATCATCATCGTACTGTCGCGTTATCATCATTTTACTATCGTGTTATCGCGTTTTCATCATCGTACTGTCGCGTTTTCCTTATCGTAGAATCGTGATTTCGCGTTTTCATTATTGTACTATCGAGCATCGCGTTTAATATCAACACATTCATACGCGATGGCATTAATGTTTTTATATCGGTTTAACGGTTATCTAGCGTGTAAAGCACAATTTACATAGTCGTATAACAAAAGCCCCCCCATCAACACGTGTCATGAAGTATAGCGCGGTGGATAGTGTTATGCCCGATTTCTGTACGCATAAATCAGTGATTAAACTATGATTGTTTGCTAACGGGTTTCTGTACCATCTTAAATCATGGCTGCACGAGGAACGTGTACTACTTATGAATAATTAATAATTATTTGTATATTGATTTCTGTACCACCACTGTTGAAATGCTCCAGGAAAAGTTATTTTGTCCAAATAATCAAAGGTTATCGGCTGATTATTTGTATACATTTGTAAAATATGGCGGACAACTTAGAGGTTGTTATACATGATGATGAACGTTAAGAAAGTCAACGACTTTGACGTCCACGAGTACGTAGTTAGAGACCGGATGGTTGTCGATTTTGAAGTCCAGTTTCTTTTGGCCAACGATGGAATCAGAGACTTGTTTGATCGAATGGGTTTAACTTCATGTAAAAGACATTTCCGTTGTTTCCGTTTTACAACTGCGTTTCGCTACCGCGTTCGTCCGTTTAAAGGACGAAACAATGAAAAAGCAATTGTAATAGGGATTTCTCCGACTTTAGTGATTGTTTACGGACAGCCGGACCAGCGGATGACAAATAGAAGAACGATGTCATTGAAATAGTGGGAACAGTTCTTTATTACTTGCAAAACATGCATTGACACTGAAACTAAGTTGTTGTTGTTTTTTTCCAGCATAATTAACGCTCTCGATATACAGTATATGCCATATAGAAACACATCCAATACTGAGTTAAATACCTATAAAATTCAGTTGAACTTTAAACACGTTTCTGATCGTAATGTATTTTTCAAGCAGTTGAATGTTTGCATAATCTATTACCGCCCGGCGCGGAAAAGCTTCCTATCAACAGCTGCAACATCGGCGTAATGTTGTATCTGTCGTCTGTTGATTTGAATACCATTGCCAAGAATGTGAATGTTAATAGTTTATTCCAGTAACACGAAAGTTTATATATGGTATAACTGGGTATATAAATTGACGATATATCGTTGCGTGTTTTTATGGGATATTTAACAGAATGAAAGGTTTGATAATAAACAAATAGTCGGTCTTTACAGACAGGTATCCGAACATCTGTTCCTACGAAATTCGTTTCTTCGCTATTTTTGACATAGGCCGACAATGGTTCCTACATGATTATGACACCCCGGACACTCGTTCCTACATTACTTTGATAGCTCGGACATTGGTTTCTGCAGTATTTTGAAAGTCCGGACAATCGTTCTTAGTTAGTATTATTGTCACCCCGGATATCGCGATCGATATGTTTTATATATCGGCGATATTAACACGGGTAGGAGACGGTGGTGGCTTCCGATGTGGTCCGGTGGTGCAAAAATATTGTTAACAGTGCATATGACTGTCCAATTGTGTATTCTTTTCTTATGATAAAGGTGCTTTTTAAGAAAACGGCCAATATCATTACCAATAGAAATGATAAAAGAACACACGTTCATAATTTCGTTAAATAATGTACAAAAATAAAGGCTGTAGGATTTTTATAAGTTGAAGTCATTGAACTAATATGTATATGATACTCTATGTACTGACATGTTAACCCGTCCGAGTTCTTACTACAACCCATTATGAATTGTGTGACGACTGACGATGGTCACAATATAAATGTCTTCATATACGCATTACATGTTTTGCAATAATATGTAGTTGTTGTTAGTTTTCTGGGGATTTCATGAGATGACGTGGTCCGGTGGCGCTGAGGTGGTCCGGTGGTGCTGAGTTGGCTGATGTTCATGAAACCGAAGTTGGAATTGGAAGACACAACTGTTTTTGTATCTAAATTGTACATATATATAAATTTATGCAAATTAGGTACCAAACAACTGACCTTCATACATTGATGAAGCGCCAAAAAGAGCGTTTCAATTCCTAAATAAATTATCTTACAGGCAGGTGAGCAAACGAATCGAAAATAATAATTGCATTGAAGTACACGATGACCTTCGTTATTTGGTGCGTTTGTATTCAATAACGCGACATGGTTAGTATGACGTATTTATGAGCATAATTCTACTAAATGTCACAAAGAATTTATGAATATACGTGACATTATTGAAAACTTCTTACGAATATGTTTTTGATGACGTCCCAAGAGGCTGTTATTCCACGTATTAGACTGCGACTGCATTTTGCGATCGGCATTGTCGCATCCGCTAACGCCGACGCAAACGCTATTCCGTCCGTTTGTTACTCGCGATCGTGTCATATTTATTTAGACATTATAACGCGTTAATTGTGTGTATGACCACCGACTTTTAACAGTGTATGTTCTAAGTCGATACCCAATTTACAACTACTGCATTTTCAAATACGTGTATTACTAACGCCATTTAACGTATAATGTTCCTGTATAAATATCACCTGGCGATTGCGATATTTATATAATGTATAAAAACATAGAGCACCAAAATGATATTGTATATAATTGAAACATGATTATGGCATTGGTTCTATAATATATGTAATTTTGATAATATATGCATTTGTTATCAATTTAATAGTTCATACTATCTATCAACAATATACACTTCTTTGTATCAACGTCTTTATTTATTATATACCAACTGTGCACTGTAACGAATTTTCGTTATTGATAACCCTGCTGAAAGGTTTCATTAAAAAAAAATGTAATACTTCTTTTGTTATTATTCATGCAGATGAGGTGTACACAATTTAATTTTTCTTTCGGCTACTTTCAAGATGTTTTGAAAACAAATATAGTAATACCACTAGTACGTTAGCCCGGTACCACACATGATCACAGACTCCTGACAATGCTGCATGTTTTTCAGCCATTTTTATTATATATCTATAGAATTGAACGATGTACATGGTGTATGATATATTAGTTGAATTATTCGAACGGTACTAGAGCACAAACATTTCGTTTAATCAATACACCTTTCTGAGTCTCCTATCTTGGGTTAATAGCTTAAAATATATTTACAAAAATACACCAAATATTCATGAGTCGGTTTAAATTTTGTTGATAATGAGGGGCTAATCCATTTACTGAAACTATGGGAAACTGATTTTTTTTTTTATAATCACGCTGCAGACGTCTGCACTTAACATTGTCTGATTTACATACTAATGTTTTCTGATTTTGACTCTTTATTAATCTGTATTCTCCAAACTCTAGCACGTATTTGACGATTATGTATCATACAATTGCATGTACATGCATAAGTATCTCCAGAATACAAAAACGCATATAGCATCTGGTGACAAGGGATAATCAAAACAGATCAGTATGCGATTAAACATGAAATACCGTAATCGCTATACGGATAATCCTTATGCACTTTCCAAATAATGTTCGGATAACGGAATTAAAATCGACACATATAGAAGTACTTGTAACACCATTAAAACAGCATAACTGCATACGTTTAGCTCGCAAACATTAACCCGACACTGACCTTTATGCATGACTATATTAAAATACCGTTACGATGAATATTACTTACCGTACTGGAATCGAGTTAAATCGATTAAAGCGTATCGCACTAAATACACAGTTTTGACATCATTAAACACGTAAAACATGTGCACGAACGAAACCGAGTACAAATACAGGAAACAATTCAAGCGCGTAATTTATACTAAAAGAGATCACGAGTATCAGGTTAATGTTGGCGATCTATACCCACTGAAAATCCGGCTTGTACCGTTATATGGACGAACTGTTTAACATTTAACAGTTTAGTATTGTTATATGTTTGGTAAAATATAAATGTTAGGAACTACGAATCGCTATCACGTCGATAATGCCTATTAATAACCTAAAACTGTGACACATGTGTTAACAGTTATCATAGTCTATGCCCAGTTTCTTTACATTGCACGAGAATTATTCGCGAATGTTAATCCGCTGTTGGGTTTCTCAAATCACGAATAACTCTGATCCATGAAATATGTCCCCTTGTGGAATAATTCATGTGTAATTCATCGTCTGCGTTTTTTTTTATATAAACGAAGATTTACTCCGTGTCATTTGTCCATTGTTCAAATAAACATACCTAAGGGGTGGATTATTGGACAGATCTGTGTAGTTTGAAATGGCTGAATATTTAGTTCAAATTATTGATAAGGAATATCGACGTCAGCGCGGACGTCCTCGTAGACTATGCATGGTTCGTGATCGGCTGGATCCTATGATTATGTACGACAAAGCTGATTTTATATACAGATTCAGATCTCCAAAAGACGCTGTTAGGGAAATATTTGGACTTATAGGTAGGGTAAATATTGTTTAACTACAAACCTTGATATGCAAGTGTAAAAACATTATCACATGATTCTCGGGTTCTACTAATTTTTTTTCCATAAACCCCTGTACATTTTATATATTCTTGATAATTTTCATAATGTTTACTTAAATATTTTATACAAGAGCTTATCGTATTTTAATAGCATAATATATCATATTGGATACTTGAAAATTTGAATCATTACGCTCGCTTTTATGTCCTTTTGTTATATTGTCATTTATAAATATTTAGAATGAAGGTAAAATGTGACAGTACAACAATACATGTGGCAGTACAAAACGTATTTATAAATCATTGAAATTATAAAATTAAATAATTCATACTTCGACGACGTTTGTAGAATAGCACGACGTTTGTAAATCAGGAAGAGAACGACTACATTTCTTACACCTTCGTATTTACTGTTGCATCAGTTCAAAAAAAATTATTTATTGTTAACAAGGTATAAATTAGCACAGATGGTTAAAATATAAATATTGTAATGAAAATTAATAATATGATGCAGAAAATACATACTAATAAAATAATGTATGTCTTAATAAAAGTTGTATAATAACTTTTATTATTCTCAGCTCCCTACTTTGCGGTTCTTCGGCAAAGGCGGAAGGAAATCCTCCCAATGATGCAACTTTTGATCACGCTACGATTCGTTGCCACAGGAGGGTACCTTCGTTTAGTAGGGGATACGTTTGGCATATGTGTGTCATCAGTGTCGAGAATCATCAAGCGGGGTTCTGGGTATATTTGTAGACTGAAACCAGACTATATGAAGTTACCCAATGAAAGGCAACGCCGCGAAATTCAGGTAATAATTGATTTAAACATAATAATTGTATTTTATACTGTTTTATCGTATATTGTGTTGTGATTGTATTTGTTTCCCGTTTCGTATTTGTGTGATGTGGTGTGTTCTTTTATGTTGTGTGGCGCTGTTGGAAATTAGGATTAGTTCTCCTACTTCGGAAGCTGTAGTTCTACTTAATTATATTTATTATACCTAGATAGTGTTTCAGAAATAGCGTGTTTTTATTTTACAGACCCAGGTATTTAGGCAGCACAACATTCCAGGGGTGATCGGCATGATAGACTGTACATATATTCCGATCATTAATCGAGGTGGCGAAAACTCGGAGATATTTAGGAATAGAAACTCATACTTCTCGATCAACGTCCAAGGTATTATAGCCTAGTTATATTGCAAGGAATCAGCATTGTTTAAACTGATATGTTTTTCTTTATACATGTCTTTTTAAAGTATTCTACATGTAAACTACATTAAACTTAATTCAGTAACAACACCGAGACCACATTTATTAATTTATAACACGTATCATGGTTTCTATATATGGAATGGATATATATCAAATAATAGCAATTATCATTGTATTTTCTTCAAAGTGATATTTATATATGTTATGCTATCTAGTAAACAAAACATGCGTCTTTTTAGCACTTTGCGACCACAACTTAATCGCAACAAATGTAGTTGTGAGATGGCCAGGCAGCACCCATGACTCTCGCATCTTCGAGAACAGCGTTCTTTGCGCAAAATTTGAAAATGGAGATCTACCAGGAATCATCCTTGGAGACAGCGGTTATCCACTACGACCATACCTTTTAACACCCGTTCTCGTTCCACAATCGGCAGCTTAACGGCGGTAAAATGTCGCACATGCTCGTGCCAGAGTCAAGATAGAGAATACGTTTTGAGTTTTGAAACGTCGATTGCCATGTTTAAAATTGGATCTTCGTGTCAAGCTGCCCACAGCTGTACAGGCAATAACTGCATGTTTTGTCTCTTCACAATTATGCAAGAATGCACGCACTTCCATTACCTGAAGAGCTTGATGTCGTCGATGCACGTCCTGACGTACCTGTTGTGCCATTCCAAGGTCCTGTTGTCCGGGCTATTCGTGATAACATTATCAACAATTTTGATGAATAAAATACTAATTTATGTTAGTGTTATTAAATACTCATGTGTGAGCATTAAGTCGTGATGCTGTTTTCTTATCATAACCAATAATTTGTGTAAAATTTACTCTCTTGGTTAGAAATTAACATTACGACGTCACCGCCAACAAATTGCCGATACGCCTGTCAGCAGCACCGTTTAGCCAATCAGTATTCAGTTGGTGCTTATCATCAGCTGCTTTCTGTGGGCCCTTTTCTCGGTGAAAATATACATGTTTAGGTTTTCGAACATTATTGTAGCCGAATTATTATTTATAAGTAATCATTCAAATTAAAACAAATATATATGTATTAACTAAATGCCTTATCCATTTAATGACTTTCAGATATCTATGGGTATGATTCGAAATGATTTCTTAATATTATATTAGATTTAATAGCAAAATTTACAAATACGAACGGACTACATTGTGTGCTGTTTTAATTAATGATTAAAATAATTTTCATTGTCATGGTCATTAACTTAATTAGTATGTGCATATTTAGGAGCATTAGGTTTTTTTATTGGTAGGACAGGGAGCGCATTTTGTTTTCGTTCATTTTTGTTAAATATGCAACTGGTGGAAATGGTTGATATTCGGATATTATTGCACGTGTGGCTAACACTAATTCGTTTGAGAATGTCACCAATAATGTACACAACAATGCGCTGTTACTGATGTTAGACACATGATGACAATACATATCTTCATGGCATAAGACTTGTTTCTAGCCCCACTATAAGGGAGTTGGTGAAATATGGTTGCTTTAGATTTTAATGTAGTGAAACATAATTGCTGAAGGGAAACATATGCATTTACAACCCCACATATTCAGTGTATGTTCGTAGTTTAACGAGATATGCTTCAATCGTCTTGAATAGTGGTATGATTATTCATGAACATTAAACGCTGGTAGCTGATCGTTGTCAAATTAACATGCTTATGATTACCAAAATAAAATCAACCAGTCTTACAAAATTATAATTTTATTTGATTGGACGTGATATGTATCATACATAACGATTACGAAAGGAAAAAATGTGATATGTATCATACATAACGATTACGAAAGGAAAAAACATCAAAACAATCAATGTTTATAACAATCTATACGAATGCTGGGCGGAGCGACAGTACAATGTGGTCATGTCATTTACCAAAACCGCCAAACATCACCAGAGGAGTTGTATACCTCTTTCTGTCGATGAAGGTCGTTAGTATCGGTCGACGTACCGACATCTTCCGGACGACTTGTTACTCTACGTGATCTAGGTAGATGAATGTCGTTACTCGGAATACCCACCTCTAATTTTTTCTTTTTTAATTTAAGAATATCATTTTTCAACCTCAGATTTTCCATCTTAAGATCAGGTTTTTTTTTGCAAGATTCTTTAAAAAGTCGTAGTAGCCTGTGGGTGACGCAGATCTTTTGCGGGTTCTTGGTTGGGGCGGCACGAAGTTTGAGCCACATCAAGACGTCGGAGATGACTGTTGTTGAACCTGGGGGGCAAGACGTCTTGTAGATGGGGACGAATAAAGCATGTCATCCGGCCCTCCGCATGCACCCTCTTCAGCGCCGGATTCTATCTGAAAACAAACAAACATATTTCATCACTTATTGAGGGATTGTTTTAATCGTTGAAATATCTGAAAAAAAGAATTGCAAAATGAAAAAGCTTATATACAAGCATATCCTTATTATATTTTAAAGCTATTTTACATATAAAAATCGGTTTAATTCTGTTATTTAATGTTGCTTCGATTATTTGGAACCATTCTCAAATTTTATTTTAAAAACGGCAACTGGCGAACAACCCGTGGCGTTCTGAACCCGTTTATCAAGGATGGTACCCACAAGAATGTTATACTATAAAAAATAAGTCGACGTTTTTTAAATACCTAACATCGTTTTTCATTGTTTTAACCCCGATGTGTGAAATTTAATTATTTCGAAACCCAACCAGTGGTTTCTGACAAGCTTTCGTTATAGCTATATAAAGAAAAAGGCAGTTCCTCCTAGCGGCCATGTTTTTTAACGCATCAAAATAAGTATAAGTGTTTTGGTAGAATGTCACCAAAGGAACATTTGTGTGAAATTATTACGAAATCCAACAAGTGGACACCGACAAGATGCTTTTTCAAGTTTTCAATATAGCCATATAAGGAAAAAGGCCCACCACCTGGCGGCCATGTTTTTTTAAAGAATCAATGAAAAAATTGAAGTACCGTGTATTACGCGCATATTTACTCCTTCATTTTTTATGCCAAAATTGGGTGCGTGTTATACATAGTAACAAGTGTTTTAGGCCGTTTTTCCCGATGAAGGCTATTGTGTATATGTAAAGCGTATATGCATATCAATAACGATTACCATTTTAGATATACCTAAAAAGTTATTTTTGTTTATTTTCAGGTATGTATCCTGTAGGAATTAAACCATGAGGGCAGTAGCCCGAGTGGTTTAAAACAAGCATTGGAACGACAAACAGTTGGTTATTAACGCAATAACAAACTGTTACCCGTCAATTATTTCGATTCTAACACAATCTCATATAAAATTCGTATTTTTAAAGTTTATGAATGAGAACTATATTTATCTATACTCCGCCCATTTGCCGAGAAGTAAATTCAAAGGTGCGTTTCTGTGACGTCAATAAATCATAAAAATTCAAAATGACGTCAACTTGATTGATACACATTGAGCGAATGACGATATTAGTATTGAAGATATTCAAATGAAACTTCACATACAGATAGAGGACAATGAGACAAAGTGCAGAACACAAGGACCACAACTCTTTCTTCAATATTTACAGAGTTATTGCCCTTTGTTTTATTTCATAATGTTAAGCATTAATTTTCTTGTGCGGAGCATAACTCCATTAGTATTGAATAGATTCAAATGATACTTCATACAATGATAGAGGACAATGAGAGAAAGTGCAGAGTATGAGGACCACAACTCTTTCTTCGACATTTATAGAATTATTGTCCTTTGTTTATTTTCTTGTGCCGAGCATACTTTCATTAGTATTGAAGTTATTCAAATAAAACATCATAGAATGGTAGTGGACAATGAGAGGAAAAGCAGAGTACAAGGACCATAACAATTTTATCAATATCAATAATTTATTGCCCTTTGTTTATTTTTTCTGTGTGGGGTATAACTCCATTATAATTGAAGGGATTCAAATGAAATTTCATATACTAATAGAGGACACTGAGAGAAAGTGCAGAGTACAAGGACCATAACTCATTTTTAGTAGTTACCGAGTTATTATCCTTTGTTTCATTTTGTGCAGATAATTGCTACCTTAGTATTGACGGAATTTAAAATAACACAACATATATTGATAAAGGACATTGAGATGAAGAGCAAAGTACAAGGACCATTACTCTTTCTTTAATATTTATGGACTCAATTGTGTGTTCATTAATAAAAAAGAAAAATCATTTACATGCAAATTATAATGTGGTTGTCGAGGAAAGCCATCTTTAATGATGGTCAATTAGTAGCAAATAAGAATATTTCAAAAGTTCTGAGTATGATAATGAGTTCTGAACTTTCTTGTGTACTAAATGAAATTAAATAAACTCGATTTTTTTTAAACACATTTTATCAAAAATATTTAGCAACCATATTTCCATTGTTTCGGCTTCATTCCTTGTCTTGCCGACAGACTTTCTACACTATCAGCGTTTTGATTCCTCTTGTATGAATCTTTAGTCAAATTGATAAATACTGTCTGCAAACTACAGTATGTGCCACGCGAAACCCTCAAAGTTTGCGAAATGCGACAAGCCGATTTGATCGCGATGCACATATCGCTCGCTCGCGATGTCACGAATTTTCGCTTATTTTAGCGATGAAAATGTGCGTTTGTTAGCGAACTAATTAGTAAAGTGCACACCAGTACGGAATATTTTCACTTAGTGGAGAATAAATAGTTTGTGTTAGAAAACTTTGCGGAATTAATATTTGAATGTATTCCTTTGAATTACATTAGCTACACAATCATTCAGATTAAGATGTGACATTTGTTGCAGAATATTTAAAATATAAAAGAAATACAATTGTTAATGTATACAATTATCAATGTTTTTATAAAATGTAAACAAAATAATATATATATATATTTGCTTTATTTACAAATTAACTTGCGATGTGTACTTTGCGGATAATAAGTGTGTTCTTTTTTTGTTTTATTAAAAGAGATTGACATTTTGGATAGAAGTGTTAAACGGTATTGCCTGTGTTGTTTTTGTCATTATAATTATCATGTGTCCATGTTTTTTAGAACGTTTACATAATGTTTGGCTACCGTTATGTTTAATTGCTCCTGTTATTCTGATAATTAGCACATTAGCTTAATAGATCCTAAATATAAAATTGAAGGGATAATTGGTTCGCATAAAATACAAGGGATTAGAAAGACGCGCCATCTCCTTAGTACCCCAATGAGAAGACAAGACGCCCGCATAGTGTGCTAATTGCTATACTTTAGTACCCCAATGAGAAGACAAGACGCCCGCATAGTGTGCTAATTGCTATACTTTAGTACCCCAATGAGAAGACAAGACGCCCGCATAGTGTGCTAATTGCAATACAAGTGTGAAAACTCAACATGAGCAAACTGTCACTTTACCAAATGTATATATTGTACAAAAACATATAGGTATGTTCATTTTCTGTTTTGAAACCTATTGCCAAAGTTGCCTTTTTGTGGAGCGTTTTAAGTTGTATTTGTGGGCTAAATTACAAGTGTTCATCTTGTTTAAAAGTATAATCTTATGGTGTTTGAAATACTACTGAGGTTACTAAATAGTGATTATAATGGCGTTACAGCGTTCGAAGAAAACACAAACTCACTTTTTAGTGTAATACAAAGTGGATGGAATCCTCCAAGTTCGTTCTCGTGCGTTGGTCAAAACAGAAGAGTAGGTTTGTAATATATTTTTTTTAACTCGTATATAGAACCGGTAGTCTGTAGAACAAATGAGGTTTTCTTTAGCAAACACCAAATTTAGAAGAGGCTACAATAACCATTGTGATGGCTTTCATTTTGATATACATTAAATGTATCAAATTTTGTATTTACATTTACCGTAATGACCTTTATGAAGCCCATGCCCTAATAGACGCGCATGGAGTATTTGTTGGTCCCAAAATATTTTTGTCGATCTAGTTTTTCGAACATTAACGAAAAACAAAAGTTAATTTCATTAGAAACGAGATTAAATAGACCGCCATATTTATGTATCCCGAATTGCCTGTAGATTAGATACCAGTAAATCATTGTGTATCCCTCCGTGGTCCATTCAAAAGTAGTGTCTATTACTAAAGAGTTCCTCTTCTCTTCTGGCATAAAGCTATGCAGGTATCTCAGACGTGCCTTTTGTGGTTATTTCTAATATCATATGCGTGTCTGCAACATTTTGGTGCATTTCATTGGAGGCTAACTTGAAAGGTGAACTTTTGGGGTGTGTTTACTGTGGTATGGGGCTTTTGTCGAAATATGACTACCGAAACCCTGTTTTCTACCGGTGCCTGCATTCAAGTGAGATGCATTTTCTTAGAAGTAACATGACATCTTTTTTATTGCAAATTTTGGATGAGGACAGATTGATCTTTATATTGATACCAGACTTGCACAATCTGAAATTAAGAAAATGCTATTTTATAATGGGACCCTATGGGAATTGGAATTACTGGTATCTAACCTGTATATAAATGGAGCTATGCCCCACTATACGGGTTACACACAACCATATAATAACGACGCAAGTGAATGGGACCACACAAATTCATTACGATATTATAAATATGGATAAACGATAATGTATGGATCCA